>OY992895.1:9424964-9569964 GCA_963921405.1 Cepaea hortensis
AATACTTGATTATTTACCCACTTTGGATCGAACCCAAGACCATAAGGGCATCAGTAGAGTGTCTAGCCAGGAAGCCACCATGGCTTCCAGCAACATTGTACAGTCCCTAATTTCTGTATCAGTTTTATGAAATGCCATATCTAATTTAATGTTATTTGGTATCTTCGTTGCATAAATTGTATTTTAAACTATTCCAAAGACATGTTAGGATTTTAAAGATATATTAATCTCATCGGCCTTAAAATTGAAAGATGATCAAGATGGCAGTCTGCACCTGGTCTACCTTTGTGCTCAGATTACACCGCGTTTGAATCTCTTTGGAATTAATACGCTGTGAATTTAATTGCAAGTATTATCTCCTGGGTTTTTCCAAAATCCATAATAATCGTCGAGTGTGGTGGCTGAATCAGGTGTTATACATTATCATTTCATGATGGTCTGCCCACGCTGTTAATTTTTACAATGGGAAGAGTCATTATCATAGCACGGAATTCTATCTACGCATTCTACCTGCCACCTGACGCACCTTTTGTTAGTTAATCGCTTCCAAGTTCACGGCAACGGGTTGCCCCATAATGCTCCATTCCTGTGCCATTGAATATAATATAAAATGCTCCTCACTGCCCCGTGTGAAAAGTGGAACAGACAGGAGTCTCGACAGACCAACAGCCTGCACAGGTATGCTATGCATAATGCCGCTGCCAGAATGCCAACACAAAAGTCCGCCTCGAAAAATACAGTTCCTCTTCGATGGAAGCGGCAGTCACTAGAAGACAACAGTCACACATTACTGCATAAGACAAACCCAGTTAGTTCAGTAACCAGTGACCGCCATTTTTCCGAATATGCAGTTCACCGCGTACAGAGGTAAAGGAACTCCACATGAAAACCACAGCTCAAAGTGTCGCTCCACGCAGTCAACTTACTAGCAGGGCGACGGCACCATTCCTTTGTCTTAGACAATAGCCGTCAGTCATGCTGATCACGATTTTGCTGCCTCATTTCGCGTTGAAGTCTCTGAGTATCGATGTTTTCAAAACTATTGCATTGGTCCCAAACCATGTCTAACTCATTACGAAATACATCTATATCGTCTTCTGTACGGTAAAAATGGCTGAAAGGATAAAATAGTAAACATTCGCTGCACTAATGGCGGATAAACGGGTTCAGCCTTCACACCGGTCACCTTCATTGTTTATATTACACCACTTATTACTTCTGTCACAACAATATTTATATAAAACAACTTATGATTTCTGCCATAGCCAGGGTTTATATCACATCACTCATTACTTCTGCCATAGCCAGGGTTTATATCACATCACTCATTACTTCTGCCATAGCCATGGTTTACATTATATTACTTATTATTTCTGCCATAGCCCGGGTTTACATTACATCACTTATTACTTCTGCCATAGCCAGGGTTTATTTTCATCACTCATTACTTCTGCCATAGCCAGGGTTTATTTTACATCACTCATTACTTCTGCCATAGACCGGGTTTACATTACATCACTTATTACTTCTGCCACAAACAGTGTTTATATTACATCACTTAATACTTCTGCCACAGCTGTTCATAGATAGTCTTCAGAGTGTCTGCCGTGCCCATGCTGAGTGAGTTTCCACACCGCCAGAATCTCTGCGGCGTCCATGCTGAGTAAGGTGCCAAACAGTCAAACTCTCTGCCGTGTCCATGCTGAGTGTGGTTCCACACAGCCAGAACGTCCAGCCTGCTGTGATCAGCGGGGGAACCACCGTACACTGGTCACTCCAGGGTCAGCTAGACGTGTGGTGAACACACGCACTTGTTGTAACACCCCTGCTGGTGTTTGCAGAACTTCAAGCAAGATTTTTGTCAAATTTCCCTGTAGTCCACCGCGGATGGTTTGTGCTCCCGCTCTAACCTGACAGAGGATCACGTAACAAGTGGAACCCAGAGTTATACATAAAGGTAGTTGCATATTCTTTACAGGACGTCGCAGTCAATCCCAACATGTTTTGACTGTGTATGATTTTTTGGCAAGTTTATGTTCAGTAGTTTGCCATTGCTTTCTGAACGACTGGCATTTATACCATTATATGGAAACCAACGAAAAGCGGTCTACCTCCAAATCGCCCACAGCTATGTTTCGAACGCGTTGTGCGGGATTACGAATTGCATTCTCCCCCCCCCCCCCCCCCCCCCCCCCCCACCGACACCGTTGACAAAACATCCGATGGACAGAGATGAAGAGAATAGGTCAAGAAAAAGATGCATTCCAGAAATTTTTTTTTATACACGCTACTTATAGTAGCATTGGGCTGAATTTTACTTGTGGATTAACTTTTCCTATTACCAAGGTCCCTCGTAAAAAAGGAACCCACTCCGACTTCTTAGGTATGTGTAATTTACGTCTCCAAGTCAAGGACGATTATTGTGCGACGCATTCGGCAATATGGAGTTTGTACTTTGTGCGACGGTTTCGGCAATATGGAGTTTTGTACCTTGTGCGACGCTTTCTGTAATATGTTTGTACTTTGTGCGAAGCTTTCGGTAATATGGAGTTTGTACTTTGTGCGACGCTTTCTGTAATATGTTTGTACTTTGTGCGACGCTTTCTGTAATATGTTTCTACTTTGTGCGACGCTTTCGGTAATATGGTGTTTGTACTTTGTGCGGCGCTTTCGGTAATATGGAGTTTGTGCTTTGTGCGACGCTTCGGTAATCTTCTTCTTTTCGTTCATCCGGAGTGTTTTTTCAGATGTGATTGCGGTGTGTCTGTTATGCGCCCTTGGGCCGAAACCCGTAAGCCAACACATCGACTTTAGCGTGCTTTTTTGACCAGGTAGCATTCCTGGGAGACTCTCACTTTTGTGGTGCCATCTGCAACCATGCTGGCCAAGGTTGAACGGTCGAAGACAACGGTCATCCCTCAAAGGAAGGCAGGGACAGTCCATAGCATTTTCCGCCATCCAAGCTTGCTTCCATAGTTGCAGGGCCGACACATAACGCCCTGGATCTGGGCTCACCGAGGGAGATCGTCACGTCCTGCTCATGGCTGCTTTAAATCCTCACTTCAATATATTGGTCATTTCGTTTCCCCGGGTCATTCCCGCACAAACCAGACAGGTTTGCAGACGGCATCCACTCAGCGAGTTTTCGGACATGTGCTTGTCGTTGCGCCCATCAGAGCTTTTCCAGGCACAACAGACATTCGGAAAACTACCCAGTCAGAGCTGTTCCGAACAAGAGCGGCATTCGGAAACTAGGTAGTCAGAGCTGTTCCTAGCACGAGAGACATTCGGACGAGACATTTAACTTAACGTAATTGCGTAGTGTCAATTTTTAGTTTGCCACCCGTAGGACGACACTTCCGACTTCAGCTGGCATTTTTTAATGAGGTTAACCTTCCTCTGGTTTCGAGGCACGTTGGACTGTTGTGATGTCGCTAACATCTCAGCTGGTCAAGATAGAACGATGATCGACATCGTGGTCGGCCTTCAAGGGAAGGCAGGGGCAGACCATGAGCATTCCCTCGCTCTCCAAGGAGGCTTCCATAATTGCAGAGCCGGCACATATTGCTCTGTGACTGGGCTCACCCGAGGAGTTGCCACGTCCTGCTCATGGCTGCTTTAGTTCCTCACTTCCATGTGTTGGGCAACTCGTTTGCCACTGATCGCTCAAGCACACACCAGGGACGGTCAGAATGCAAGCGACACCCACTCGGTAAGCTTTTGCTTTTGACTTCGGACCACGCAATAGGTTCGCTCGCCGTGCGTTCCATTTTGCGTCATTGAGACGTTCTTCCACTTTTGTCTACACTCTCTATGAGTTAGATACAGTTTTCGCAACCATTTTCTTCGACTGGGGCTCTTTTTTGACTTTTTTTACTCGCTCACGAGGTAGGCTACTTGTGCTGCCGGCTCAGCACCTTACCTTCGTGCAGCGGTGAACGAGAAACGGCCTGGCCCTCTCATCCGGGAATCTCTCATATCCCCCAGCTGAAAGCCTTCGAACTTCTATCAGACCTGAGCATGTAGCTTGCTCAGTATCACGCCTTTATTTTTCGAAAGGTGGCTATCAGCCCGGCTCTCAGGTCTGAGGGTTTGTGGCTTAGAGGCGTTCAGCCACAGCCCTCGACAGGGAGCCTTTAGTGTTTTGTCCGGACCAAGAACTTCTGCCTTCGTGCGACTGATTTAAATTTTAGACTTCTATCCTCAGTGTCACCAGCAGAGCAGCAGGTTGTGTCTCTCTTAGTCTGGTCCCTATCCCATAAGCTGTCCGATATGTAGTTTTTTCCATCAGCAAGCAAATGGGGTCGATGGGACACGCAAGCTCCCCCACCACGTCAAGGTGGAGACACATCGGGGGAGCTTTCGGTAATAAGGAGTTTTTACTTTGTGCGGCGCTTTCCGTAATATGGAGTTTGTGCTTTGTGCGACGCTTTCGGTAATATGGAGTTTATACTCTGTGCGAAGCTTTTGGCAGGCCGCCACGCGGAAAGACCCCGAGCCTTATGGGATAAAACTCAATGCAATGAAATCGACCTTCTTGACTTTTAAACCCTTGTCAAACTGAACTTTAAATTGAACGTATCTAGATTATTGCTATTTATAATGTCAAAACATCTGTGAATACAATGATAATCATTAACCCTTTATCTTTCTCACTAAACTGTGCACAGAAAAAAAGCACAATTACGTTATTCAAGGGTTAATAAAAGATTATCTTTCCATTCACTCTATTTCAACATTTCATCCGTCCCCTTCTATCTCATTCTGAGAATTCATAGGTCATTAGGTCAATTATCTGAGAATTCACATAGTCAGTACAGCTTAACTGAAAGTTCACACAGGACAACATACCTGAACATTTACATTATCACCACTATCTACCTTAGAATTAAGATAATCACTACAACCATTCCTGAGAATTCACATAATCACTACAACCTACCTGAGAATTCACATAGTCAATACTGCTTAACTGAAAGTTCACATAAGACAACATGCATGCAAATTAAAAGTCTATACAATATATCCGAGAATTCACACCATTTTTACAACATATCTAAGAATTTTCACAGTATGGCAACATACCTGAGAATTCACATAATCACCGCAATCTACCTGAGAATTTACATAATCACTACAACCTACCTGATAATTCACATAATCACTACAACCTACCTGATAATTCACATAATCACTACCTGCATACCTGAGAATACTAATGATCACTACAACCTACGTGAGAATTCCCATAATCACCACAATATACCAGAGAATTCACATAATCACTACAACATACCTGAGAATTCACATAGTATGTCAGAGTTTGCGTCAGCATGTTGGAGAAGCTGAAGAAACCAGTGAAGACGCCAATCTTAGCCATCCACTGCATCCAGACCGGCTTGCACATCCAGAACCCACATCGTGTGTCCACCTGGGGTTGTACATCCCCTATAGTGGACACCTGGACTTTATCACTGTCAGACACTTTCTGGGTCACCGGTTTGTAGATCGCAGCACTCATGTTCTTACGTGATCTCTGTCCTTGGGTCACTAATTCTTGTTGCTGAGTAGAAAAATTGTTGTATGTGAAGGTGGTTAATTTCTGAACTTATACCAGTGAATTACAATAATGGAAAATCTTACTAAGTCATCGTGAGACCGCCTTGCACACCGCGCTTCGTTGGGTTTTGTATACTATGGTATGGGTGCTGGTCGTTAAGAAAGCAATGGCAAACTACTGAATGTAAACTTGCCAAGAATTAATGAACAGTCAAAAATGCTGGGGTTGACTGCGACGTCATGTAAAGGATATATAACTAATTTAACTAACAGAGGTACCCCTGCCAGTCGCAGTCACTTTTTGAGTTATCCTTTGCCTCTCTTCACTAAGTTTTGGTAAGGACACAAGGAGCGCAGTCATGAGAAGAAATAAAATCTTGGTAAAAACGCAGTCATGAGAAGAAATAAAATCTTGGTAAAAACGCAGTCATGAGAAGAAATAAAATCTTGGTAAAAACGCAGTCATGAGAAGAAATACAATATTGGTAAAAACGCAGTCATGAGAAGAAATAAAATCTTGGTAAAAACGCAGTCATGAGAAGAAATAAAATCTTGGTAAAAACGCAGTCATGAGAAGAAATAAAATCTTGGTAAGAACACAGTCATAAGAAGAAAGAAAACGAGACTGTGACGGTGATCAGCATGGCGGAATGGATAAGATCGTTCACTCTTTAACTTCCGGCGGTTCAACCCTTACACTGGACAGTTGGACTAAAATGTTGACGTCTCGTCCTTGACTCGGGGACGTAAATTATAAGTACCTCGGAAGTCGGAGTGGGTTGGCCTGATGGCAAGCGACACTGGTAATACGAAAACCTAATCCACACGCAGAAATCAATCCAGTTTACTATAAGCAGTAGCACTTGTATGGACTACGCTTGAGTTCAAAGCGACCTTACTCCGATAAAAAAGACAATATAAGGACCGGAACTTACCCGCGCAGCGCAGGAAACTACAGTATGAGCCCAAATTGAACTCCGAAACTGGCCTCTTATATAAATGTGCGGTTAATGACACGCAGTAAAACTATGGCTGGACACAGGTGTCACCTGTTACATTTAAATAATAGCATTCTTGTTTTTTGTTTACAGCTTTTGTACTATTGCCCGCCCCTATCTGCAATGCTTACAGATAACTAAATATACGTTAATGTAACAATTATAGGATAATCTCCGATAGGGTGAAATAAACCTGAAATAAAACTGGTCCTGATAATTGTCGCGCTTTTGCACTTTTGACTTTAGACGAGGGCATGAGTACATCTCCCCTACATTCTTGATACTTCCTCTTATTCTTCATTTTCTCTATTTACACGCTTTTTACATGCTCTTTGCAGGCTGGGCTTCATTTATGTTGTTAGTTAGTTAGTCGACAGATCATCCTTATTGCACATCGAACCATTCAGTCCATAAGTGCTCGGATCCCCTCCTCAGCAAATCCCCCAGTGTGTAGCGGCTAACGACGCCAGTTCTGTGTTAGTTTATCATTCTTCTTTGGCTTCCTGCGTAAGGTTCTTGTTTGACCACCCCTCTTTTAATTTGCTGTTCTCGCAGTCTGGCCGTGGTTGTAGATTCACAGTCATCACTTGGTTCTCGCAAACGCTTTACTTCTCGTAGAGCATTCAGAATGTCAGACTGCTCCATGGCGTGTCCGCCCTCCACGGTAGCCTTACCTGCGAGCTTGTCAGCCCGCTCATTTCCTTGTACTCCCGCATGCCCTGGCACGAAGATGAAATTAATCTTTGCCAGCCGAGACCGCTCCAGAGACAGCAACCATTCCCTTCGGACCCACCCCATGTCTATCCTCTTGAGCATGCTCGTTGAGTCGCTAAAGAAATATGCCCTAGTGAATGTCTGTGTCTCGAGCCATGTTATTGCTTTACTTACTGCCATGACTTCCATAGTCAGGCTACTTATGGTCTCAGAGAAAGCACCAGAGTCCTCCTTCACAATTCTCCCTCCGGCCTGAGCCGTAAAGGCCCATGAGCTTCTCACATGTCGGCCGACCGACCCATCTGTGTAGATGACAGCATCACCGTCTAGCGAATTCTCGAAAATCAACGCTTGTACTTCAGCCTCCACAGCAGCCGGATTTTCTTATCTGCATTTTCTGTCTAGTTGGATGCAAACTGAAAAGGATGTGAAGAAATCTGTTGGCACTTATACCCACTCCTCGCCAGGTGCTAAGTCCTCAAGTTAACACACCTGTTGAAGAATGTCTTCGGCTTTACCTATCCACGACCGTCCTCTTTTTAACCTGCTGCCCTTCACCTTGAGGAGCGGCTAGCCGAGTGGCTATAACGCGGGACTCCCATTCGGGAGATCCAGGTTCGATCCCTCGGTAAGGTGTGGGATATGTTTCTGTCGGGGGAAAAAAGAAAATCCTAACCTGCACAGTTCGCGGCGACTGCACTAGCCCTGCAGCCTTAATTTCTCACGACCAAAGACCCCTCTGCCATACACCGCAAGGTAGTATATTGGCAGTAAATGATAGTAAATGACAGCCTTTCACCTTCATAATTTCACCATGCATTGGATGTTGTGTGTTTGCGTTAACTCTGAGGTAGGCGCGTGCTCTACAAATTTGTATTCTTTCTTCAATGGTTGGAAACCCAAGAAGGTAGCGCATCGCCCTGCATGCTGTATCTCTAGTACATCCAAGAATAATGCGCATAGCTTCATTCTGTATCCTTTCCATCCTTTCTATCTGCTTACGCCTGAGAGTCAGAATCGCCATTGCATACTAAAAAAAAAAGACATAACCAGCCCCTCGTATAGAAGACATAGATGGCGCTGCTCACAGTTTGCTGCCGCCATCACCCGTATCGCAGCCAGACCCCGCTTGGCCTTTGTTATCACCTGGTCTATGTGCTCATTATAAGCAAGGCTTCGATCAGACCGTATCCCCAGGTAATTCATTGCCCGCGTTCTTTCCACCGTCTCTGAACACAGATTTACAGTTGGTGTTGGAGTGTTGACAATATGATAATTAAACGAGAACCAAGTCACTGTTGACTTTGTTGGGTTGACCATTGCCCCAGCCTCAACACACACAGTACTTATGCGATTGAGTTCGGTTTGTAGTTCCACAGCAACCTGATCTCTATCCTTACCCTGGCGATACACTAAAACATCGTCGGCATATGATAATGTCCTGCCCGGTCCAGTGATCTGCTCACTGGTGATTCTCACTGTGTAGGCGTTGAACAGTATCGGAGATAATGGAGATCCCTGTGGTAGGCCAGGATATATTGTTGTTGGTTCCGAAGTCAAACTGCCACATCTAAAAACTACTTTCCGTTGGAAGAGGGCTGCAGCGATCCAACTATGGAGGAATCGACTTATTTTGAGTTCAAGAAGCTGAAGCATTACAAAATACAATGGTACTCTGTTGTACGCGTCCTCACGGTCAATAGCTGCAGCAAAGGTTTCAATGCCTGAGTGGAAACCTTCATAGACATCATGGGCAAAACTGCTGCATTTATTATGACCATTATGGCCATTTATTATGACCATTTATAATATCCATAGAACTTTGAATGCAATGATCATCATTAACCCTTTATCTTTCTCACTGAATTGTGCACCAAAAAAAAAAAAAAACCATAGCACAATTACGGTCTTCAAGGGTTGATATAAGATCATCTTCCCATTCACTCTATCTCAACATTTCACCCGTCCCGGTTATATCTCATTCTCAGAATTCACAGTTCGTTAGGTCAACTATCTGATAATTCACATAATCAGTACAGCTTACCTGAAAGTTCACACATACCAACATGCCTGAAAATTTACACAATCACCACAACCTACCTTATAATTAAGATAATCACTACAATCTACCTTATAATTCACATAATCGCTACAACCTAACCAAGAATTCACATAGTCAATACTGCTTAACTGAAAGTTCACACAGGACAACATGCCTGAAAATTAACAGTCTATAAAATCTATCTGAGAATTCACACAATATTTACAACATATCTAAGAACTTTTACAGTATAGCAACCTATCTGTGAATTCATATAATCACTGCAACCTACCTGAGAATTCACATGATCACCACAACCTGCTAAATGCTAAAATGCAGCATTTATGTTGTTCTTGATATCAAAACTCCATCTTCTACGTGGTCTTCATCTTGCTCTGTATCCATTATATTTGTGTAATGTGGCATCACAAGAACGAGCGAACGATCAAACAAATTGTATTTTCAATGGGTTAGGAATTGGGCACGCAGGCCTGTCTGACATTCTGCCCTTCTTATAGCTCTCCTTTCAAACGCATCACTAATGAGAGTAACTGAGGACAACAACAACAACAATATTAACATATACGTTACAACAGAACGGGAAAGTCGCAAAAATTATTACTACATGACTCATTAATATTACTGACTGATGTGGCAAATGTTATTAACGATGGTAGATATACTGTATACCGATTGGAGACTCATAAGTATACTAGGCTATTATTATTAATATTATTATTATTATTAATATGGGGGAATGTAGGCTGTATATAAATATATATATATATATATATATATATATATATATATATATATATATATATATATATATATGCCCGCTCCATGGCCGAGGAGTTAGCAGCTTTCTCCGCTAACCCCGAATACTCTCGTCACGTGACGCGACGAGAATTAGCAGTGGTTCGAATCGCAAAAGTGACTTATAAGAGTATGGAGCCGGTCGCTCAGAAAGTCGTGGCGTGCTGCTGAGCGGAATCTAGCCTAGGAATCAACATACAGCTGAAAGATGCTGGTGTTGACCGCAATATCCTGAAACAGGATGGAAACGCGGAAAAAAAAAAAAAAAAAAAAAAAAAAAAAAATATATATATATATATATATATATATATATATATATATATATATATATATATATATATAAGGGCTGCGACCGATTAATTTAAATTTAATAGTTAACTTTTGAAAAATTAACGATGAATTAATCCTTAATTTCGATTAAAGCAAAACAATTATAGTCACATAACTCATATTATAGTCGTATTTGTCAAAAATTGAAATAACACTGGATTGTCTTGTTCATATGTCATCTAATAACCAACTATGCAAACAGACGAGTATGTTGACAGTATTTGCTTCAAGTGACGAGCGCGTCTTATTAACAATATAAACAGCAGAGCTGAACAATCGTTCACATGGAACTGAGGTAGTCGGTATGCACAGAATGATCTTGGCAAGGAATGCCAATTTTGGATATCGATGTTCATTAAGTTTCCACCATTGTAAAGAGTCAACCGATTCAGCAACTTTCTTATCCATTTCAGACTCAATTAGCTAAATACTCTCTTCATTTGGTTCACATATAGTTTCATTGTCAATGTCAGTATCATTCGTTGCAGCAGTCTCCATCTGCTTATCATGAACATTAACTGCTATTTGTTGTTCACTACGTGACCAAGTTCGTTCTTTTGCATCTTTTGACAAACACTTCAGGTATTTGTAGCGTGGATCAAGTGCTGTTGCAATCTGTAGAATTTAAATACTTGTCATATTAGTTACACGTTCACTGAAGTCATTAATACATGCTGCCTTAAATTTAGCTATGTAGCCCATCATCGTGTACAGTCATATGCTTTGACAACGATAATAGCAGTGGCAATACACAGCTACATGAAACAAAATCTTGACCGCCAAGCAGGACCGTGGTCTGACAGAATAAGTCCAAAACTTTGATATATTTCGAAATCTTCTCCCAATCTGAACCTGACAGTTTTGGACCTTTGTATTGCTTCTTTTCATCTGACATGTAGACAGCTAATGTAGAAGACTCTGTAGCATAATAAACATACTGTTCCATCTTGTTGGTACATCTTGCTGCAGCTTACACAATGGTGACTCAGTACAATTTTGCAACTCGGTTGTGTTTGCAGCACTATGTTTAAAATGTCCGACAATTTTTCGACATCCGGTTCATTTGCATAAGTGATGGAAGAAAAGTTTTCCATTAATCGTTAAAAACAATTAATCGTTAAAAACAATAAACGATTAATCGATTAATTAATTGCTAACTTCCGCAGCCCTAATATATATATATATATATATATATATATATATATATATATATATATATATATATATATATATATATGTGTGTGTGTGTATATCATTGGCACCTTGCCGTCTTGACAGACGATAGTTTGTGCTTTAAAAAGGCATAATAACTTTTAACTATGGCGGTAGCGAGTGTGACTGATAAGGCCAATTTGCGCTGTAAATGTCCGTTCACAGTGGGTGCATGTGAACACGTGGTCATTTCCACCATCATGCACCATCTTACGTCTCAAACGCTTGGTGTGTGACTTTTCTGCAATAATTTTCTCCTTTGACTTTATTCCATTTCTGATATTTGCCCTCCATGCAACACGTTCAGCGGCGACTTGCTCCCAATGTGCATTATCAATGCCTGTATCAATCATGTCCCGCTTACACACATCTTTGTATCGTAGTAGAGGCCGACCCTGAGATCTCTTACCCATCTGTAATTCACCAAATTCACTTTGGTATTCTACCATCATCCATCCTCCTAAGATGTCCTATCCATCTAAGTCTACGAAGACTGAGCATGGAATAAACTGTCACACAACCTGATCTTTCCAATAATTCAGTATTTGTGATTTTGTCTTGCCACTTAATACCAAGAATTCTTCGCAGACACCGCATATGAAAGCTGTTTAAATTGTTCTCTTGGTGTGAGTAAGTTGTCCAGGTTTCACTGCCATAGAGAAGAGTACTAAGGACACAGGCTTGATAGACAAGGACTTTTGTTTTGGCAGTAAGCTTCCTGTTCTCCCAGACTCTTTTTCTTAACCTGTTCATTGTTGTTGCTGCCTTACCAATCCGGATGTTGATTTCCTGATCTAGGGATAATTTGCTATTTACCACTGATCCTAGATATGTAAAATGGTCTACTATCTCTAGTTTGTCGTCGTCAATAAAGATTGATGGTACCCCATGTGCACCTTGTGACATAATCTGTGTCTTCTTTTTGCTAATTGTTAAACCAAATTCAGAACAAGCATTGGAGAATGCAGATAGTAGACATTGCAATTCTTCCTCAGAGTGGGTCGTAACTGCAGCATCATCTGCAAAAAGCAACTCTCTGATCAGTACCCTCCTAATTTTGGTCTTAGCCTTCAATCTCTGAGCATTGTAGAGGCCGCCATCTGAGCGTGAGTGGATGTATATACCACCAGCCTGATCACGAAATGCATATTTCAGTAGAAGTGAAAAGTATATTCCAAAGAGGGTGGGAGCTAGTACACAACCTTGCTTAACTCCACTCTTGATTTCAAATTCTTCAGAAGTTGCACCATCAAACTTGATTATACCCTTCATGCCTGTGTGGAACGATTCCACAATGGACAGAAGAGTTGGTGGGCAGCCAATCTTCTTTAGTGCCTTGAACAGACCCTCACGACTGACCAAATCAAATGCCTTTGTGAGGTCGATGAAGGCAATAAACAGTGGTTGATTCTGTTCACGGCATTTTTCTTGCATTTGTCGCAATGAGAATATCATATCAGTGGTAGACCGGTTCTGTCGAAAGCCACACTGTGATTCGGGGTAGACTTGATCTCCTAGGACTTGAAGTCTGCGCAGAACAATTCTGGCAAATACTTTTCCAACAATACACAGAAGTGAGATACCCCTATAGTTGTTGCAGTCGCTCCGATCGCCCTTGTTTTTGTACAGTGTTATGATGCTTGAATCTTTGAAATCCTGTGGGACTTGTCCTTCACGCCAGCATAGCTCTATTAGCTGGTGGATCTGTATAGTGAGTGTGTCTTGCCCACTCCTGATAACCTCTATTGGAATCCCATCCTTACCTGGAGCCTTGCCAGATGCAAGTTCATTTATAGCACACTTAACTTCTGTTATGGTGGGAAGTGTGTCCAGGTGGTCAAGAGTTGGTAGAGCCTCTATGGCGTTGAGGGCATTATCCGCTAGTTTGGTCTCACTTGAGTAAAGCTCCAAATAGTGTGTGTATATATATGTGTATATATTAGGGACGTTCATTTAAAACCCGTTCCAATGGCATTATTACAAAAGTATGAAAGAAACATTAACAGGTGTGGTAGAATTAAACAAAGCATTCATTTTGAATGAATTATGCACCATGAGTTTGTCAGAAGAAATCTCCGTTGGCATTCAGGCAAGCAAATCCATTGCTTAGGTAGGCGGCGAATGTCGTCCGTAAAAAAAGGATTGTAGTTGCTCACGGAACCAAGTGTTTCCCGCGTTCATTATGTCTGCATCTGTGTTACCCCTTGAGAACTTTTTTTAGAGGTCCGAACAAATGAAAAACACACGGTGAAAAATTAGGACTATAGGCTGGATGTTGCAGAATTTCTCACTTCTTCCAAGCTAATGCTTCCTGCACAATCTTTGCGACATGCGGATGAGCATTATCGTGCAACAAAATCACACCGCGAGAAAGCATGCCGGGTCGTTTATTCTTGATGGCTTTATGCAGCTTGTCTAGTGGTTGCAAGTAGTGGGTGGAGTTGATGTTGACACCAGGTTCTTTAAAGTTGGCCAACAATAGCCCTTCATGGTCAAAAATTAATTGCGCTCAGCATAATCTTACCAGCGGAAACCTGTAACTTGAATTTTTTTGGCTTTTGGTGATCAAGCATGCTTCCATTGCATGCTCTCTCTTTTGCAGCTCGGCTCAAAGTGGTGACACCATGATTCATCGCCTGCCACTATGCGGAAGAGAAATGCATCACCCTCCACTCTATAACGCAGCAAGTGGTTCAAACACCATTCCATGCGTTCCTCTTTTTGGTGGTCGGTCAACATCCGTGGTACCCACTGTGAACACGCCTTCCGATATTGTAGTTTCTTACGAACGACCTTTTGAATTGACCCAATTGACACATAAAATTCTTTCTCTAGCGAACGTATGCTTCGACAACGGTTCATCTGTACTGCTGCATCAATTTTGGCGATGGTTTTTTTCTGTTGCAACAATATGCGCTTGACCCGGCCGTCGAAGATCTGTCGTGAACTCACGTCCTTTCCGAAGCATTCGTGCCCAGTCTGTCACTGTTGTCTTCGACACACATTTGTTACCGTACGCTGTCTGTATTCTTCGATGAATGTCCATTGGTCGAAACATAGCCTATGCAACATGGGACGATAAGCACATGTTCTTTTATTCATTGGTCATACTTATCACATGACTATGGCATAATCATGTTCAACGTACGCAATTACGCGATGTGCGGTACGAACGGATTTCATATAAATGCCACTTATATATATATCTAACACAAAAATCACAATATACAAAACACTGATCAGACCAGTTGTGCTGTATGGCTCTGAAACCTGGAGTACAACGAAAGGAGACGAAGCCTTGTTACAAACCTTTGAGAACAAAATTTTAAGACGCATCTTTGGACCCATTAGGGATACACAAAGTGGAGAGTGGAAAAGAAGAAGTAACAAAGACATTTATGATCTGTTTAAGTCCCCGCTAATCACTGGTATCATGAAGGCTAATAGACTACAATGGCTGGGGCATATAGAAAGAATGGAAGATAATAGGGAAACAAAACTCGCTTACACTCAGGAAATAAATGACCGTAGACCCCGAGGTAGACCAAGAAGGCGGTGGAGAGATAATACATGTACAGACCTACAAGCACTTGGAATCAACGACTGGCAAGAGAAGGTCCACCAGAGAGACGAATGGAGACGGATTGTATTTGCAGCAAAGAACCTCAATGGCTCGGAACGCTGAAGAAGATATATATATATATATATATATATATATATATATATATATATATATATATATATATATATATATATATATATATATATATATATATATATTGGTCAGTCGTGAGGGTCTGTTCAAAGCACTAAAGAAAATTGGCTGCCCACAAACTCTTCTGTTCATTGTGGAAAAGTTCCACACAGGCATGAAGGGTATAATCAAGTTTGATGGCTCGACTTCAGAAGAGTTTGAAATCAAGAGTGGAGTTAAGCAAGGTTGTGTACTAACCCCCACCCTCTTTGGGATATACTTTTCACTTCTACTGAAATATGCCTTTCGTAATCAGGATGACGGTATATACATTCACTCACGCTCAGATGGTGGCCTCTATCATGCTCAGAGATTAAAGGCCAAGACCAAAATTAGCAGGGTACTAATCAGAGAGTTGCTTTTTGCGGATGATGCTGCGATTACAACCCACTCTGAGGAAGAATTACAACATCTAATATCTGCATTCTCCAATGCTTGTTCTGAATTTGGTTTAACAATTAACAAAAAGAAGACACAGATTATGTCACAAGGTGCACATGATGTACCATCAATCTTTATTGACGACGCCGAACTGGAGATAGTAGACCATTTTACATATCTAGGATCAGAGTTAAATAGCAAATTATCCCTCGATCAGGAAATCAACATCAGGATTGGCAAGGCAGCAACAACAATGAACATGTTAGCAAAAAGAGTCTGGGAGAACAGGAAGCTTACTGCCAAAACCTCGTCTACCAAGCCTGTGTCCTTAGTACTCTTCTTTATGGCAGTGAAACCTGGACAACTTACTCACGCCAAGAGAAACGTTTAAACAGCTTTCATATGCGCTGTCTGCGAAGAATACTTGGTATTAAGTGGCAAGACAGAATCACAAATACTGAAGTATTGGAAAGATCAGGTTGTGTGACGGTGTATTCCATGCTCAGTCTTCGTAGACTTAGATGGATAGGACACGTTAGGAGGATGGATGATGGTAGAATACCAATTCACATATTTTATGGTGAATTACAGACGGGTAGGAGATCTCAGGGTCGGCCTCTACTACGATACAAAGATGTGTGTAAGCGGGACATGATTGATACAGGCATTGATAATGCACATTGGGAGCACGTCGCCGCTGAACGTGTTGCATGGAGGGCAACTATAAGAAATGGAATAAAGACAAAGGAGAAAATGATTGCAGATAAAGCACACACAGAGCGTGAGAGATGTAAGATGGTGCAAAATGGTGGAAGTGACCATGTTTTCACATGCACCTACTGTGGGCAAACATTTGCAGCAAGAATTGGCCTTACCAGCCACACTTGCCACCGCCATGGATCGTAGTTATTAAGTCTTTTTGAAGCACAATGTACCAAACTATCGTCTGTCAAGACGGAAAAGTGCCAATGATATATATATCATGATATATATATATATATATATATATATATATATATATATATATATATATATATATATATATATATATATATATATATATATATCATGTGCTATACCGACAAGCATGGACGGTCATGTTTTGCCATTTCACTCGATCACCAGAGTGGACCAGCTCCGTATTTCTTTCTGGACCAAGCCACATGGCCAATCCATCCAGGTATTTACTTCTCGGTCTTTCGCTTGGTCTCTTCCCTTCGATCTAGCCAGTTGTCACCAAGTTCTCCAATTCATTTCTTCTCATAACATGCCCAAATAATTTTGACTGTCTACGTCTAACGATTCTAATCAGTTAGCGATCTTCATTTGTTTCTTGTAGGATTTGTTCATTGATTTTTTAAGTCTATCTATGGTATTCTTTGCATTTTCCTCAAAAACCACATGTCCACAGCCATCAGATATTTTTCAGCTTGTCTGCTCATTGTCCACGCTTCACATCCATACAAAAGTGCAGGTTCTATGTAGCACTTCAATACTATTTTTCTCGTTTCAATTGATATCTTTTTATTGGTCAGTATGTTTTTCACCTTAAAAAAGGCAAACTTCACAATGGCAATTCTTGTTCTAATTTCTTCAAGGCATCTCTCATCAGATGTTATGATTGTTCCGAGATAACTGTACCGATTAACTTTTTAAAGAATACCTCCATTAACTTGTTTAACACATTATGGTATTTCCTTTGTCCCAGTGACGATCATAATCTGTGTCTTCTTACAATTCCATTCTAACCCTAGTTGTTCACTGTGTGCAACAACCACATCTGCTAAATGTTGCAGGCCGTGTACATTGTCTGCAATCAAGACTGTATCATCTGCATATCTAATGTTATTGATGCATCGTCCCCCAGTGTTGATTCCTTCCATATCTTCTATAGAAGATCTGGATACATTACACATCCCTGTCTCACACCTCTCTTAATAGGCTGATATTGACCTACTTCATTATCAATTCTTATGGCAGCTTGTTGTTTCCAATATATATCTCTTACAAGTCTAAGTATAACAGCGCCAAATCTGGGCACCTTTACAACTTGGTCTGTAAAATCGGAAAATTTGGACACCACCAGAAAATTAGAAACGAACACCGCAATCTGAGTCCATTGTGCTTTAGTAGCCAGCCGGCCCGGGTCATGAAGACGAGAAATGTGGGAGCTTGCCGTGTCTAGGATTGTAGTGTTGTGGGAATTATTGCCCTCGTTGATAAGTGAACAACGTATGTCTTGGGTGAGATCCTAGAGGCTGACCTTAGTGTAGTGTCAGAGCTCTCCTAGGTGTCTGATAGTGTCTGTTAATGTCACATTTCTTAGGTTTATGTTGCGTCTTTGATTTATGTTGTGTAACTTATGTTTTTTGTAGTACCTTGTGGTTGTAACATAAAATCAATTGGAAACCCGTTGAGGCCACTGAGACAGTTACATCTTGTAGTTATAAGTGCCAAAGTTCTTTATTGTGTCATTCTACTCAGCTATTGTTTGGAATGCTTGTATTGTGGTAATTGGTGTACCCTACTGTCTTAAGTTCTGGGGACTACCCACTGTTGTTGTTTGCTATCTGCAGTTGTCTCTTGTATCTGTTATTGAACTTCAATATGTTATCAATCATGCTCTGTTAGAAGTGATAAATAAAGAGCTTGTTTTATTGTTCTTAATGTGTTTGCTAAGTCCTTTTTTTTAGTTAATTAGTTAGTCGTGGTTCCAACTTCACGGGAACGGATTGTCCCCATACTGCTCCGTTCCTGTGCCAGTGAATATCACACACAATTCTCCTCACTGCCAAAAGTGAACAATGGAACAGACAGGAGTATCGGCAAGCCAACAGCCCGGACAGGTACACTGTGCATAATGCCGCCGCCAGGATTGTTTATACGACGACTATTTCTATCACAACCTAACACCTTAATCTATTGCTCTGGGTTTCAACATGATAGCTCCTGCCTGTCTCAAGAATATGTAAATATCTTCTTACTTATGACTATCCCTTTTCTTGTAAGTAGGGGGCGGTGCGGGGTTTCCTCGTGTTTTACTCATTTTCTTCATTGGCCTTAACGCAGTCAGAATTGAGCTCTTCTCCTCTTAGCACCGTAGAAAAGGAGGGTTTGTTTTTTCTGTTCTTTTCTCGCTGCTTATAGTACATTGCGGTGCAGGACTGGGGTGGGGCTCTTGGATCTGAGGGATTAAGGCCGCCTGGCTAGTGTAGTCGCCGCGAACTGTGCAGGTTAGTGTCTTAATTGTGTCCTCGCGACCAAACCCTTAATTGTCCGGCTGTTTGTGATCTCTTGGCAAGTTTACATTCAGTAGTTTGCCATTGCTTTCTGAACGACCGACACTCAAACGATTGTGTGGAAATCAATGCAAGGCGGTGTGCTTCCAAATCGTCAGCAGCTGTGTTTCGAACGCGGTATGCGTAATTACGAATGGCGTCCATAACCCCTACGTCACAGAGCCGGCCATATTCCCAAATCTAGTAGTGGAAGCAGACAGGCACCTTGCCGTCTCGACATACAGTAGTTTGTAAAATGGAGTTATTGCTCTACATAACACAAAGCCTGGACTAAATATATAGACCATGTGCTGCACATACAGCATGATCCACCTCTCGGCCTTCCTAATTTACTGCAGAGGAAAGGTAACACAAATACACCTGGAACAAGACAAGCTGCAAAAGCTGCCGGTTTAGCAAAGCAATTCTTTAATAGTCCGCTTGTTGGAGTTCGATCCTTGATCATTTGTCTATCAAGGCTTAGGGCCTGGTCTGCTCTGCTCTAACATTTCGTCTTTAGACTGCATTTCCTTGCACTAAGGTAAGGCTTGTACACTCCCAATTGCGCTCCTCCATTAAAGCCGTTGACATAATGTGGTATGTCGAGTTTGGTGAGCTCCGTCTAACATTTGACACTAACAGAAAGCAGGTAGTACTGTCTACTGAGTAGTCACGTAGAATGATGCTCACATTTTAAATACTGGCTTCTGTCAGACCCCTTTTATGCTTTCAGGCCATCAGCTGAATTCATTGGTTTACCGCCTGACAGGGCATAACGGCTCGTCACATTATCAGCTCTTTCATTGTATTTCCTCCTGATAGGACAGCACTGCTCGTCACAGTATCTGCTCTTTCATTGTTTTACCGCCTGACAGGGCAGCACTACTCGTCACACTATCTGCGCTTTCATTGTTTTACCGCCTGACAAGGCAGCACTACTCGTCACATTTTCTGCTCTTTCATTGCAAGAACGAAGTACGAATTCGGTAGCTCCAATAATGAACCACAGGAGTCTCCGAAAAAATAATTACACTCGTGATCCCAACAAAGTAGGGCAGAATCGAACCCTCGACTTTCAGAGGTCAAGGCTGGCGTCGTAACCACTATACTACTCGTTATCACACTTTATTACTGACTATCACACTATATTACTGACTATCACACTATATTACTGACTATCACATTATATTACTGACCATCAAACTATATTACTCACTATCGCACTAACCATTGGCACCTTGCCGTCTTGACAGACGATAGTTTGTGCTTTAAAAAGGCATAATAACTTTTACCTATGGCGGTAGCGAATGTGACTGATAAGGCCAATTCGCGCTGTAAATGTCCGTTCACAGTGGGTGCATGTGAACACGTGGTCATTTCCACCATCATGCACCATCTTACGTCTCACACGCTCTGTGTGTGACTTATCTGCAATAATTTTCTCCTTTGTCTTTATTCCATTTCTGATCTTTGCCCTCCATGCAACACGTTCAGCGGCGACTTGCTCCCACTGTGCATTATCATTGCCTGTATCAACCATGTCCCGCTTACACACATCTTTGTATCGTAGTAGAGGCCGACCCTGAGATCTCTTATTCATCTTTAATTCACCAAAAAAGATGTCCTTTGGTATTCTACCATCATCCATCCTCCTAAGATGTCCTATCCATCTAAGTCTACGAAGACTGAGCATGGAATAAACCATCACACAATCTGATCTTTCCAATCACTATACTACTCACAATTACACTATTCTAATCACTATCACAACATATTACTGCCTGCCACAATATATTACTGACTATCACACTATACCACACACTATCACACTATACTACTCACTATCACACTATACCACTCACTATCACACTATATCATTCACTATCAAACTCTACTACAAACTATCACACTATACCACTCACTATCACACTATACTACTCACTATCACACTATACCACTCACTATCAAACTATACTACTCACTATCACACTACACTACTCACTATCACACTATACCACTCACTATCACACTATACTACTCACTATCGCACTATACTACTCACTATCACACTACACTACTCACTATCACACTCTACTACAAACTATCACACTATACTACTCACTATCACAGTACACTACCCACTATCAAAGTACACTACTCACAGTCTCACTACACTACTCACTATTCAACTACACTACTCACTATCACTCTATACTACTCACTTGTCAGAGTCTTGCGTAGGGCAAGATAAGTAGCTCGTTTTCTGGCAAGTGTGAAGCAGTATCAAACTATCAAATCACACGAAGTGAATATCCGAACCTGTTATTTACAAGCTTTATTTACGCGATGCATTCATTATCGCACAGACATCGCGCAATGACAGTCCATAGCAATCATTACAGCATGAACAATATCAATACCATACATAAGGATACATGCAATCAATATACATATCACTTACACGCCAAAATGCTCAAGCGTTCGAACCAGTCTCCCACTGTCACACAGGCTCGCTCTCAATGCAGATTCAAAACCACTCGCAGACTCATGCGACCTGTCCATACAAACGCCTAACCCGGTCTGCCTGGCCTTTCGTTCTACACGCTAGTCGGCGCACACGTCAGCTGGTGTGACCCCTGCAAGGTTCACGGGGTGTACCGCTGACCAGCGGTTATTTTAGCGTCGCTCAGTTGCTGTGCTTGGCTGCTTATACGCGCGTCGTCGAAGACGCCGCATTCCCTCTGTAGTGTTTAACATCACTCAGGGTTGCGCGTTGTTATGTCGCCTGGCGTTGGCACAGCCAACGCGTCGCAACCTCAGATGTGAGACTTTGACACTCTCCACACCCCTTTTTCATGAAAGGATTTCCTTTCATGTACAATATACATAGGTGTTATAAAACTTGTCAAAATCGAACATTGTATTTCGTCTACATAACTTAATAGTTATTATAAATATATACAGGTGAATAGTAAACAATATGTCATTGGCACCTTTCCGCCTTGACAGACGATAGTTTGGTACATTGTGCTTCAAAAAGACTTAATAACTACGATCCATGGCGGTGGCGAGTGTGGCTGGTAAGGCCAATTCTTGCTGCAAATGTTTGTCCACAGTAGGTGCATGTGAAAACATGGTCACTTCCACTATTTTGCACCATCTTACGTCTCTCACGCTCTGTGTGTGTTTTTTCTGCAATCATCTTCTGCTTTGTCTTTATTCCATTTCTGATAGTTGCCCTCCATGCAACACGTTCAGCAGCGACGTGCTCCCAATGTGCATTATCAATGCCTGTATCAATCATGTCCCGCTTACACACATCTTTGTATCGTAGTAGAGGCCGACCCTGAGATCTCCTACCCGTCTGTAATTCACCAAAAACGATGTCCTTTGGTATTCTACCATCATCCATCCTCCTAACGTGTCCTATCCATCTAAGTCTACGAAGACTGAGCATGGAATACACCGTCACACAACCTGATCTTTCCAATACTTCAGTATTTGTGATTTTGTCTTGCCACTTAATACCAAGTATTCTTCGCAGACACCGCATATAAAAGCTGTTTAAACGTTTCTCTTGGCGTGAGTAAGTTGTCCAGGTTTCACTGCCATAAAGAAGATTACTAAGGACACAGGCTTGGTAGACGAGGACTTTTGTTTTGGCAGTAAGCTTCCTGTTCTCCCAGACTCTTTTTGCTAACATGTTCATTGTTGTTGCTGCCTTGCCAATCCTGATGTTGATTTCCTGATCGAGGGATAATTTGCTATTTACCTCTGATCCCAGATATGTCTTCTTTTTGTTAATTGTTAAACCAAATTCAGAACAAGCATTGGAGAATGCAGATAGTAGATGTTGTAATTCTTCCTCAGAGTGGGTCGTAACTGCAGCATCATTTGCAAAAAGCAACTCTCTGATTAGTACCCTTCTAATTTTGGTCTTGGCCTTCAATCTCTGAGCATTATAGAGGCCACCATCTGAGCGTGAGTGAATGTATATACCGTCATCCTGATAACGAAAGGCATATTTCAGTAGAAGTGAAAAGTATATCCCAAAGAGGGTGGGGGATAGTACACAACCTTGCTTAACTCCACTCTTGATTTCAAACTCTTCTGAAGTTGAGCCATCAAACTTGATTATACCCTTCATGCCTGTGTGGAACGATTCCACAATGGACAGAAGAGTTGGTGGGCAGCCAATCTTCTTTAGTGCTTTGAACAGACCCTCACGACTGACCAAATCGAATGCCTTTGTGAGGTCAATGAACGCAATAAACAGTGGCTGATTTTGTTCCCGGCATTTTTCTTGCATCTGTCGCAATGAGAATATCATATCAATGGTAGACCGCTTCTGACGGAAGCCGCACTGTGATTCGGGGTAGACTTGATCTCCCAAGACTTGAAGTCTGTGCAGGACAATTCTGGCAAATACTTTCCCAACAATATAAAGAAGTGAGATACCTCTATAGTTGTTACATTCGCTCCGATCTCCCTTGTTCTTGTACAGCGTTATGATGTTTGAATCTTTGAAATCCTGTGGGACTTGTCCTTCTCGCCAGCATAGCTCTATTAGCTGGTGGATCTGTAGAGCAAGTGTGTCTTGCCCACTCCTGATTACCTCTATTGGAATCCCATCCTTACCTGGTGCCTTGCCAGATGCAAGCTCATTTATAGCACACTTAACATCTGTTATAGTGGGAAGTGTGTCCAGGTGGTCAAGAGTTGGCAGGGCCTCTATGGCGTTGAGGGCATCATCCGCTAGCTTGGTCTCAGTTGAGTAAAGCTCTAAATAGTGCTCGACCCATCTATCCATCTGTTGTTTCTTATCAGTGATGATTTCTCCAGTCAAGGTTTTCAGCGGTGCACTTCTTTTGATCATTGAACCACAGGCTTTCTTTATCCCTTCATACATGCTTCTGATGTTTCCCTTATCACTTGCGATTTGAATGGACTCACATAACTTGATCCAATAGTCATTCGCACACTGCCTGACAGCCTTTTGTACATCCTTTCTCGCTTGCTTCAGCTCACTCAGAGTGTTACGCGTTGGTCTTTCCTTGCTTCTTAAGAGAGCTATCTTCTTTTTATCAATCAAGGGCTGCAGTATCTGGCTGTTTGCCGCAAACCAGTCCTGCCTCTTATGATCCACAGTACCGTAAACCCCTACCGCTGTTTTATAAATAGTTTCCTTAAGTTTACTCCATTTATCATTTACTATACAATTTTCTGATGTATCATTGAAATCGTCTTCAAGGTGCTGTTGAAATTCAAAGCGCTTTCCAGGATCGTGAGTTTTAGTAATATTAATCCTGGGGCTAGACTTGTGTTTAGCTGTGTAGATTCTCTTTGGTCTCAGTTTAACCCTTGCAACAACCAAAGAATGATCTGTATCACAGTCAGCACTGTGGTAACTTCGAGTTAATGATGTATGGTTCAGATGTTGTCTCCGTGTGATAATGAAGTCCAGCTGATGCCAATGGCCGGATCTTGGATGTTTCCTTGTGACCTTAAGCATCTCTTTTGTTTTAAAAAAGGAGTTTGTAATACATAGGTCATTTCTAGTGCAGTGCTCCAGCAGCCTTTGCCCATTATCATTCATGCGACCGATGTTGTATTTTCCAAGGCACACTGGCCATGAACTCGAGTCCTTGCCCACACGAGCATTGAAATCACCGAGCATATAAATGTAGTCGGATTTTGGAACTGCCTTGATCGCAGAGTCTAGCTGCTCATAGAACGTATCCTTCACATCATCATAGGAAGCAAGTGTCGGTGCATATGCAGTGAGAATGGTGGCAAATCCACAAGAGGTTGCCAAGCTCAGTGATAATAATCTTTCATTACCTCCAGCTGGGATATCAATCATTCCCAGTAGCGAATTCTTCACTGCAAAGCCCACACCATGTTGCCTTTTTTCTGCCTGCCCTCTTCCCTTCCAAAAAAAGGTGTAATTGTTTTCCCTGAGTGACCCTTCCTCAGCGAGGCGAGTCTCCTGCAGGCCAGCAATATCAATGTTAAGACGATTGAGTTCAGCATCAATCACAGCCGTTTTTCTCACATCGTCAATATTTGTCAAGTCAGTGGAAAATCCTGGACACATGGTTCTCACGTTCCAGGTTGCAAGCCGTAGCTTGAGGTTTCTATTCTTTTTATTAGTACCTGGTGCATTGGTTTTACAGCATGCGATTCAGATTTTGTCCTATCCCCAAGCACCCATTGAAGCAGGCAGGCTGTGGCGGATCAGCACCCAATTGGCTGGGGGCTGCACAGCTTGAGGCGGGCGGTAGCTGATCAGTGACACCTGTAGGTGTCTCCCACCGTCAGAGGCAACGCGTGGCGCCCCATGTCTACGCCAACTGACAATATGTATACAACAATTATGTTGCACCATGAAGTACAACAGTCAAGTACAATCTATTTGATGGACATTACCTCGCTGTGACACAGCTAGTCCGGTAGGTCATGGCTAAACTGGCCCCTACTTCAACAACCAAGAACAAAAATACTAAAATCATCACGTTAAACTGTGAGCATCTCCCTCTGAGATAGCTCCATCATCAGACCTCTGTTTAGAGTTTCTAATGAAGGTCAACAGTTTTGGCAATATATTGTCCATATGTAAATGACGTCACATTGACGTGTTATCTATCAAGTACACATGTTAATGGTTACAATACATATTTACACATCATCAAGAATTTAGAGTACTCTCCCTTGGTTATTATACAAAAAATTTAGGAACAATAATTTATCGTCGTTTACATGACATAAATTATCACTACAAATTTATTTCTTAGTGTCATAATTTGATACCTATTGACAAATGTGCACAAAAAGTCACGTTTGTAAAGAAGTAATCAATTTACGATGCTGAGATTACATATTATAAAGATCGACATATACAATTCCGTATATGGAAATATTTTAAATCACATTTTAATACAATCGTCATAAATTTATAGACTTTTTAGTGTAGTCTGCTAACTTTTAAATTAATATGCAAAAATACCGGAAGTATACAGCTGTGTTATTTTACACATGTGTTGTGGTGTCATTCACACGACGTTGTTCCGTTCTGGATGGATATTATATAAACGGAGTATTAGTTGTTACTATCAGCTGTTGGATCGTTTCTTCCGCCTTCTGTTCGGATTGTAATGTCGCAGTCTTCTTTCGTACCTTGTTAAAACGTCTTGGACACATCGGTCTGGATACATTCAGGATTACTTCACGTTGTAGTGGCTTGGTAAGTTCCTGGATCCTGTAGTGTTGTCCAGTGACACTTGTCTTTGTAGTATCTGGTTGTTACAATATTTATGTATTTACAATAATAATCACGTTCTTTCTCATACCTTACAGTTATACAACTCATTAGTTTACATAATAATGATTCCATTCTTTCACATATCTCACAATTATACACGCACTCATTCGCATAATAATGATAATAATAAGAATCCAAATATGTACATAAGTTATATACATTGGGAGATACAATCTACCCCATCACATTGTTGTACACAGCGTTACTGACATTTTGTCACAATTGGCTGTGGTACTGAGCACTATCTACGTTGCAGTTTTATACACCCTCTGCACTGTGCTCTGGTGTTGACTGGGTATTAGGTTCGTCATATGGGCATCTCGACAAAAGATCTGCAAGACAGTTTTGGGAACCCTTTATATGGTTAATCTCATAGCTATAGTCCTGCAGAAGAAGGGACCATCTTGCCACCTTGCTGTTACTTGGCGTTCCTCTGGTAACAATTGTCAGAGGGCTATTATCTGTTTCAATAATGAAATGTTTACCTAAAAGAAATCTAGAAAGTTTACGTACCGAAAATACCATGGCTAGAGCCTCGAGTTCCGGTGTATTGTAATTTCGTTTGCTGGTGTTTAGTTTTCGAGAGACGTAGTATACTGGGTACAAGATTTGGTCGTGTTCCTAGAGAAGCACACCTCCAATGGCTACGAAGCTCACGTCACATCTTAATCTAAAAGTAATATTCAAATTTGGCAATTTTAGAATAGGTGCTCTAGAAAAATATGAAAGAATCTTCGTAAATGCTGGCCTCAAACATTCGCTGTTTACGATAACATTGGGATGTTTATTTGTTAGTAAATCAGTGAAACATTTGGTCAATTCAGCAAAATGAGGAATACATTGTCTATAATAGTTTAAAAGACCTAACAGACTTCGCACCTGTTTCTTCGTTGTCGGAAGCGACAATTTCAAAATTCTAGACATGATGTTATCGTCAGTTGATATAAAACCATTTGAGATCTTATAGCCCAAAAATGATATTTCCTGAAAGGCTATATCAACTTTGGAAGGTTTTAAAGTCAGTCCATGATGTCTAATCCTGTCAAATGTTTGCTGTAGTGCTGTTATGTGATCTGTCATGTCCTTTGTGTGTATGCAAATGTCGTCCATGTACCAAATGATGTTAGCAATGTCTGTCAAAAGAATTCTTGTTATTCTGACGAAGGTAGCCGGTGCATTGACTAATCCGAAAGGTAGTTTACACCATTCGTATAAACCCCACGGTGTGGCAAATGCAGTCAGATGTATACTGTCAGGATGTACAGCTATCTGCCAGTAATCTTTTGTCATGTCAAGTTTAGTAAAATAACGTGAGTCAGATAGTTCAGTCAGGATGTCTTCACAGGTGCTCATTGGTTCTAAATCAAACTGTGTAATGCTGTTGAGCTTACGATAGTCCACACAGAGTCTGATAGTTTTGACCTTTTTACTTACTAAAACTATTGGTGAACAAAAATGAGATTGTGAACGTCGAATGATATGATTTGCTTCTAAATCAATGATTTCTTGATGTACTTTTTCCTTATTGTGTATAGGGATAGAATACGGTCTACACTTGATAGGAATGTCGGATGTCAAGATGATTTGGTGCTGAACTAAATCTGTCTGTCCTGGGCTGTCAGAAAATATCGTCTTGTACTCTTGTATCAGTTGTCTGCAACTGTCCGTCTGTGTCTGCGTCAGTTTAGGATTTACCTTAATGTCCTGTAAGTTGGTCGGCGTGTCAAGAACTGGTGTTGGTATCTCATCAGTGTCGTTGTCGTCCGTCTGGTCCACTATAGTGGTGCCTGCTGCAGTTTCTACTTGGTCGTCTTGCCTGTGGTAATATGGTTTGAGCATGTTAATGTGGAAAATTTTTTGTTTGTCCCTAACTGCAATTTCGTAATCTACCGTCGAAATTTGTCGTAGTACTTTGAACGGTCCTTGCCATGAGTCAGTGAGGAGATGTTTATCACTTGGCAAAAGAAGAAGAACGTTCTGTCCTGGTGTCAGTGTAATAGTTCTATTTCCTCTGTTAGCATATTGTCGGTAGATAGCTCCTGATTTTTGGAGAGCTACTTTAGCTAACACACATGATTTCATAATTCTGTCACGCAATGATGTTACATGTTCACATGACGAAATGGGTTTAGGTAAAGTTGTACTTTCAGTCAACATAGATTCATACAAAGATAATGGGCCGCGTGGTTGTGCACCACATAACATTTCAAATGGTGAGAACCCAGTGCTGGAATGGGGCACTTCCCTATATGCAAAAAAAAAATTGCAGGCAGATAAGTATCCCAATCTTCAGGGTATTCTTGGGTTACTTTAGAGAGCATATGTTTCATATCGCCGTTAATCTTTTCCACGATACCGGTCGAATGCGGGTGATAGGGACTGTTGAAGCATTGTTTAACCCCCAACATCTTGGTAAAGGCTTGTGTAGCTGAGGCAATAAACTGGCTACCCCGATCTGAAAGGATGGTGTCAGGGAATCCTACTCTCGCAAAAATATGAAAGAACACTTCCATGATATCTTTGGAAGTTATGTTCTTCATTGGAATCGCTTCTGGCCAACGACTGCATAGATCAATGAGTGTTACAATGTACCTATTACCTCTCGATGTTACATGGTTAAGAGGACCAACTATATCGACCGAGATCTTTTCAAACGGTCTACTAGCCAAATCAGTAACTTTCAATTCAGCTTGTGGGTGTTTACCCTTTTTGACAAGCTTTTGGCAGATGTCACACGATCTGCAATACTGTTTGGTATCGTTGCAACACTTAGGCCAATAAAATTGAGTAAGTAACCTTGCTCTAGTTTTAGCATACGCCATGTGTCCTGCAAAGGGTATGTCATGAGCTATATTCAATGCTTGCTTGCGGTTTTATAACGGTAGCACTGTTTGTTCTATAGTGCTGGCACCTTTGGTGTAGTACCGTGTTAGAATTCCGTTCTTCAGAGCAAAGTACCATTGAGCATTCTTTGCTACTCTTGGTTTTTGACCTACAAGTTTAAAATACTTTTGCAAAGATCGATCGGCTTTCTGAGATGTTATAAACTTCTCCCTAGTTGTCTCAGGAGATGTTACAACTGGGCTTACTTGTTGTAAAGCCTCTGTCTGATCGTTTTGATCTTGCATCTGTGCAGTAGATCTAGTTACTGCATTTATTACATCACAACGATCATTCTCATCACAGGTTGATGTCACATTCACACAATTACATGTATGTTCTGGCGAAGCCAGATTGGCATTCGTACATTCAATTACAGGTGGTAATACATCATGAATGGTGATTTGTGATGAAGGTGAAATGGTAGTATCAATATTACAAATGACAGTTGATGTAATACTGTCATGTGGCATGTCATTCACTTCAGGAAGGTTTCCAATGATAACATCGCAACAAGGATTGGTTAATGCTGCGCATTTAACCTTTCCTGTAAGGAATGGTGTAGTTATATATGCCCATGAAAGTGGATATTTCTCTATGTTACCTGAGAACGTCCTGCATGTGACATATTTACCACTATATTGTGATGGTAAAATGTAATCTCTCTTCACGCCAATGAGCGTACTCCCGCTATCACGTAAAACTGTGGCAGCTCTACCATTAACATACCCCTGGTGGATGTTTAGTTTACCTTGGGAGTTTACTACAAAATTGGCCTCCTCATTGGTAACAGGTATAGAATGGCCGCATGTTAACACGCCATCCTCATGAAATTGATCACAAATGGTACATTTTTCATGATGGAACACATCAATGGAATGTGCTGAGTTTACTGGGTGATCTTGTACACTTTCATCTTCTGAAGAAGAACTGTCAAACATGGCTGCATTAGCCTTTCTGGTCATTGCCTTGCCCTTACAATCCTTACGCCAGTGACCAAAAGCTTTACAAAGATAACATTTGGTAAGACTTCTGTAGTTCTTTCTTTCTTTATCTTGCTTAGAAATGTAGTTCTGCAAGTAAACAGTGTACCCAGGATGTTGGTGACACATATCATTTTCATTGTTTGATAGGTGGCAATATCTGCACTGATAAAATTTCTCTGCAGCTTGTTTATATGGTCTTTGTTTGTTATTTGACCTTGACTGATATTTGCCATATGTAGCTGCTGCTACAAAGTCTGTGCTGGTCAGACTACTAGAGAAACATTGCTTATTGGCTGCAAAATAACCAGAGCCACGACTTTCAATCTGTTGGACACTTTCACACTGACATTCCAACAAAAATTTAGAAAATGGGGGTGGGAGAGACGTGATAATCTTATCTCTCAACATAAGATCAACTAATTTGTCATAACTTCCATTTACTTTGGCTGCTGACAGCCATTTAGAAAAAAATATTCTGAATTTCTGAGATGTAATCAGAGAACGTGTGTGTAGGCTTAGGCGATAACTTCCTAAACTGTTCTCTATAACCTGATTCATCCAGTAAAAAATGTGACATGATTTTCGCCTCAACTCTTTCGCTACCGTGAGCCCATCTGTGGACAGGATGGATTTGCTGTGATGGCAATTCGTCCTTTTAGTCCCACAAAATGATCAGTGGTTTATGTCATATATTTCTGCTCCGTTTCGGAATTTTAAGTTACAGTAAACTGAAAAGTCGTACAGCCGAAAGATTTCTACGCCATGTTTGTGCGGTCAAACGTTTTCTAATATTGGATTCTTGTGAATTTTCAGTTTTAAGGTAGTGTTAATTTGTTTGTTTGGGTTTTTCACAATGGAAACTCCCACCAGTTTGCGTCCACGTAGTATGACTTGAGATCAAGCTAGATTATTGTTTATAACTGTTTTAAACAATAGTGATTCCCTTATCAGTGAATATTTAGAAAGAAGTTTTAGTTGTGTCTAAAGTTTTAGCACGTGGTGATAAAGAAAACCAGTGAATGTTCGTCAACAGCTGAGTGTCTGACAACGAAGCACGAATGACTGAAGTTTACGTCTGTCATTATTGCTATGGGACTTGATCCAAGACCATGTATCAAAGACTACTGGTGTACAAGTGCACATTTATATACTCCAGGGTATGCCACTGCCACTACGTTTCCCAGTAATCAATTAGAAAATTAGAATATATTTATCACACCATGTTTCATGTATGTGAACCTGTGGGTACCCACAAAAAAAATAACAAAAAAAAAAAACAATTGATCCTCTTGTTGACATGATTCTGAAGAATATCCAGGAAGCATTTTACCCATTTGAAAATGTGTCCATTGATGAAATGATTATTTGGTGGAAGGGCTAAATAAAGCTAAAAAAAACCATGCATTGTTGTCTCTACCAAGTCTGTAGTTAGAACTGTTGAGAGCGGATTACGAAAACCGCAAAGCAAGCCGAAAATGGTTTCCATGAATATAACATGGCGATGAATGGCTGCGACAGAATGGACCAAATGGTTGGATATTATAATATCCATGATAGGAAAACCATTAAGTGGTGGAAGAAGATCTACTACTAGATCTTTGAAATTGCACAGATCAATGCTCACATCCTACATTCCATATGGCAAACAGAGAAAGGGGGATAAAAATTGTCATAGAAGGATTTCAAGTAAAGGAAAGTGCTCATCGCAAAGTAGCTCAGAGTATTCCTGAAAGTTTGACACTCTGCCTGCCGAAGAATTTCAGTCTGTTGCAGGAAATTATGCCGAAAGATTTACATGAGCCAAGCATTTAATAGAATTTGTCGGTGTCAATAGAGACTGTTTTTTGCAGCACTCGAACTAAACGACACATATCATCTTTTGTTTGCTCCGGCTGCACTAATAGACCAGACTTGTGCGCCAAAGTTTGCTTTGCAGCCTATCACAAATAGACTGCCACATATAGTAAATAAAAACAAACAGACATGACAATTAAATGTAAATCTGCCAAGTGTTTTCCTAATTTTTGTCTGAAAAAAGAAAAATACATGTTTCAGAAACTGCGGCAAAACTTCTTTTCGGATGATTGATTGGGAGCAATTGTATTTATAGTTTAGAAAAGTGTTGTTTGTTCAGAAAATTCAACATGATTAGCAGTGATCAGGATATTGGATAACAAAGCGCCCTTGGTAAGTGCAATGTTTACATTATTTTTACCTCCTTTTGTCCAATTATTTTACAAATTATATTATTATTTTTATTTTATTCACAACCTAAAGCAACAATTCTCCTACCAACATATTCCTTGTGCAATCCCCTTTATTTTGATATATAATACAACATTTCTGCTACAATTTTAACCATTTTCATAACATTATTGTGACATACACCAACTTCCAGATTTCGGCCATTAGTTTTTTTCATTTTTGTGAAAAAGACATGGTTCAGAATATGCACCAAAACTTCCTTTTGGGTGATTTAAATGAGCAATACTGTTTATATTCTTGAAGAAAAGTGGTGTTTGTTTGATTATTCAGTAAATTAAACATGATTAGCAGTATAGGAGTGTAGAAAACACATTATAAGTGCAATGTTTACATTATTTTTACCTACTTTTGTCCAATTATTTTACAAATTATATTATTATTTTTATTATATTTACAATCTAAAGCAGAAATTCTCCTACCAACATATTCCTTGTGCAATCCCCTTTATTTTGATATATAATACAACATTTCTGCTAAAATTTTAACCATTTTCATAACATTATTGTGACAGCCCCACCTTCAAGATTTCAGCCATTAAGTTTTGTCATTTTTTGTGAAAAATACATGGTTCACAATATGCACCAAAACTTCTTTTTGGGTTTTTTTAATGAGCAATACTGTTTATATTCTTGAAGACAAGTGGTGTTTGTTTGATTATTCAGTAAATTAAACATAATTAGCAGTATAGGAGTGTAGAAAACACCTTATAAGTGCAGTTTTTGAAATAATTTTTACCTCTTTAATTTCAGTTGTTATTATTAAAACTCTCATTATTGTCATAATATTTGTAATATAACCTATCAATTAATTATTACCACTGTCATGTTCCGTGTGCAATCCTCTTTAATTTGATATGTAATACAATAGATCTGCTACCATTTTAACCATTTTAAAAGCATTATTGTAACACACCCCTATTTCCAATTTTCTGCCATAAATTTCTGTTTGGTCACAGCCCAGTTTTTGTTTGGTTGTGAAAGAGTTGTACAGATAATCTTCTTTCAGGTCATTTGGGATCGACTCTATGACTTTCAGAGGTTCCCCAGAAAGACTTCTTACATATACTATACCCCATTCAGGTTTTGGAATTTTATAATGATCCATGACAAATTCAAAATTTTGGGTGAATGCTGCTATGCAATCACCTGTGTTGTAACTTTTAATCAGACCTTGGTATTTCTTGTAAGGTTGATCTTTGTCTGTTTCTCTATTATTTTTATCTTTAGAAGATTCAGCTTTTAGCTGTTCAATTTTCAGTTGTGTTTCTTGCTCTTCTCTCTTGCTTTGGGCTAGGATCTCAGCTTGCCTCACTGCCGCTTCTGACTGTTTTAGAGCAGCTTCTGATTGTGCCTGTTGAAGCTTTAGAGTAGCTTCTGATTGTGCCTGTTGAAGCTTTAGAGCAGCTTCTAAGTCTGTCTCTTTAATTTTTAACGCCCTTTCGGCCGCTTTCTCATCTCGCTCCCTAATTTGCTCCTGTTTCAAGAGATATTCTGCATATTTACTTTCACTCCATGCTCTCAATCCCTCCCCAGACATATTCATTTTTAAACCCATTTCAATTAAATCGTTTAAAGAAGACATGATGAACAATAGGTATGATGAAATGAATATAAACAAAATTACTTATGGTGTTAGTAATTTACAAATATTTCTAGCACAGTTGATGTTTAAAGCCAGACTAACGAAAGTATAAAGGGGAATGAAAAATTTTTTATACTCAAGTAATCCTTGGGCAATGTGCTGTTCAGTGGTTCTCGAAATCACAATGGAACGTCCTTCGGGTTGACGCATTATGCGCAGTGTACCTGTGCGGGCTGTTGGATTGCCGAGACTCTTGCCTATTCCGCTTTTAACATTGGTCAGTGGGGAGCATTTTGTGTGATATTCACTGGCACAGGAACGGAGCATAATGGGGACGACCCGTTGCCGTGAAGTTGGAACCTCGACTAACTAACTATCATACCGTTCACAAAATCGTCAATTGATTGTCTATCTAATTGTTTGTCTATGGCTGCTAATGAGAATCACATTGCCCTATACCAGAGCCGTATGGGGGGGGGGGGGGGGGAAGGGGGGGGGAAGGGGGGGGGGGGTTAAATATATCAGATTGGACAAATCAACCCCGCTGAAATGTCTGACATACTGCACGTTGTCGTGTGGTGACCGCCCCTCAAGGGCAGATAACACGGCTTTCTATTTCCAATATGCAGGTGTCCTTGTGGCTTTCCTTGATTCTAAAATTGAGTCACAGCTTTCGGAATATTCCCATCCGTGCCCTTTCCTCATCTTCAACAGCCAGCGAAGAGTCCCAAGAATAATGTTACCAGTAGCTGTCTGATTATGTATCCGTTTGTCCTTTCCTCGGAGTTTTGAGTGTCGGCAAGATCCTCTGGTCAATACCTGCAGCACAATTCTCTCCAAACCGTGATGATCTATCTACCCGTTCTTCTGAACTTTACACACAAATCCAAATGACCCTGACCACACATGAATTACAAGTGCTGCAGACCCAGCCAGTCTGTCCGCCTGTCGTGTTCCACCACACCAGCATGTCCTGGGGAAAACAATCCAATCGAGGCTCAATATTGTTGATTCTTGAATGGAAGCCTGCCACTCTGCCTGAAGTATGAGTGCCTTCACGTTTCTCATCAGACTTTGTGAGTCCGCTACTGGCACGACGTGTGTGTGATGCTCGTCCTCCAGCCAGCAGAACTCTGTATAAAGTAGTGGTACAGGGCCAGGAAATGTATTGGCATGTTAAAGCGACCGGCTTGATTACGTCCTCCAGGAAGCGGAACTCTGTATAAAGTAGTGGTACAGGGCCAGGAAATGTATTGGCATGTTAAAGCGACCGGCTTGATTACGTCCTCCAGGAAGCGGAACTCTGTATAAAGTAGTGGTACAGGGCCAGGAAATGTATTGGCATGTTAAAGCGACCGGCTTGATTACGTCCTCCAGGAAGCGGAACTCTGTATAAAGTAGTGGTACAGGGCCAGGAAATGTATTGGCATGTTAAAGCGACCGGCTTGAATATTACCACACGACCCACCGAGTGCCAATTGGACTATAAAATATGGGCTTAGAACGGCCTAAATCGCCTTGATGTGTGTATAAGGGTTGTTGTTTTGTAAAGGAGCGTTTCCCACTAGCTGACGTCTACGTGGTATTTTGCTAGCCCCAAATTTGTATAGACAAATGCTGCCTGTAGTTGCCAAGGTAGTTGACAAGAAAATCTCACTGTATGCGGACTTTCGACCACTTGATCACCCGGTGGGCAGGCAAGTTTGCTAGCCACTGAGTTGCCGCGGCTCTTAAAGTTGAAAATCAACACATACTGACACGACATGAATTACAACACTATATGCTGGCTGACATACACTTGGCATGCGAGATCAACATTTCAATATTAGTTTCTTCTCTGCTCTTTTATTCCAAGTTCTGCTTTCTCAGTTGTACTTTTCACAAATATTTAAGTGTTTACAGTACCGTCTTCATTAATATCAGACTTCGTTTCTGCTTTCTCTTGAACGATCTCGGTTTGAGCATCTGAGTCCAAATACCCGCTCCACCTGGCGTACAGGTAGAGCATAAAGCCAAACATCCGAGACAGGACAATGCTTAGAGCCCCGTAAACTTGCAATTTAACCCGGAACTAACTGTTGTCGTAAAGAAGACAGTGCCCCCTGGTGAGACACTTGATGTCCCAGATGAGACAGGTGCTATAGATCGTGTTGCCGAAGAGAAATGGCGCCAACAGCCAGCTTGTAGAAATATGAATACTTCAGGTAGTCTCCGTGGCGATGTGGTCAAGCCATCTGCCTTGGGTTCCGAAGGTTGTGGGTTCGATTCCGGGCCGCATCCTTAGGTTCACGAGTGTAAGTTTTTCGGAGACTCCTGTGGGTCGTCGCTGGAGCTTCGGCGTTCGTGCTTTGTGCGATGCTTTCCGCAGCCCGCGCTGCGGAAAGAGACTGAACAATATGGGATAAAAACCCGGTGCAATGAAGTTGACCCTATCGACTTTTAAGCAACTGTGTTATACTTCAGGTAAAATAATATGGAACGGTAAATTATGACGATTTCTAATATCTTATGTGGTGACGTGTCAGGTCTTAGTCAGACATGACTAAGCTTCTGTTAGCGCCGAATGTTGGACGGTGCTAACCAATCCCGACACCCTACATTGAGCCAACGGTTTCGGGCGGAGGAACGCAACGGGGAGGGTACAAGAATCATCCTAGTGCGAGGAAATGCAGCCTAAAGACTAAATGTCATGGCAATGCCGACCAGGACGTAAGCTTTAGTCGGCAACTGATATACGATGGAAGCTTCGACAGGCGGATAATAAGATAGCTTGATCCAGCAGCTTCTGCAACTTATCGTGTTCCAGCTGTATTAATGTTACCTTTCCTCTGGGGTGAACTAGGCAGGTCGAAGGGGTGGGGATGGAGAGAGAGAGAGAGAGAGAGAGAGAGAGAGAGAGAGAGAGAGAGAGAGAGAGAGAGGCGGGAAAGAGAGAGATCTTTCTGCATAGGCAACACATGGGCTCTACAATTCAGCCCAGTCTTTGTGCTATGGCGAGATATAACTCCATCCCTGGTCCCTATTATGGTTTGTAATTATTATGCCTTTTTGAAGCACAATGTAACAAACTATCGTCTGTCGAGATGGCAAGGTGTCAATAAACAACGTGATAAGTGTCATTCTTAATGCACATCACAAAGTGGTAAGTATGCCCCCCTCCACAACCTTCATTGTACTGTAATGTTGTGAAGTGACGGCATTTCTCATTTTGTGAATTACACATCTCAAGGGGAGGCAACTCATTTCCTGGTCCACCAAGCTTAACATGGCTACCAAACAATTGTCTGGGAAGCAAGAGCGACCAGGTTGTTATTAAACTCATCATATCTGCCCAGGATAGAGGCAAAGGACTTAATAAACGAGAATGATAACGGTATAGGATAATGTCAATTGATTGATTGATTGATTGATTGATTGATTGATTGATTGATTGATTGATTTAGGAACCAACATCACAGCATTCGGGTCATTCCCATAAGCCCTCCGTCCCAATCCTCATAAGCCAGCGAAGAGTTCCAACACCAATAGTACCAGTAACAATCTGATTATATGTGCGTCTAGCCTTTCCTCTAAGCGTCGAGTGTCGGCCAGATCCCCTCGTCACACCTCGCTGCCTCATTCATGCCAGACCATGATGATCCAATTGCTCCTCAGAGGTGTACACGTGCTCCCACAAGGCCGCAACCACGTCTTTCTGTTTATGGTATTTTTTTAACATGGATAATGTCAAAAGAGGTAATAAACGATAATGATAACGGAATAGGATACCAGTATAGGATATAAACAAAAGACGGTTAAAAAATAGATGTTAAAATGTCCGGTAACAATGTTCTGCAATAAATGAGTGATGTGACAGCGTCATTACATTGTGTAGGTCTCGATCAAGGAGGAAGAGGCAAACAACTGCACGCAGAATTGCAATGGTGAATTATAAACAGCCAACAAATGCTAGATGTGGCTGCTACGTCCTATGAAAGGACACTCAATTCACCGTGACTGTAAGAGCTAGTTAGTTAGTTAGTAAGTTACTAAGTTAGTTCGTTAGTTAGTTAGTTAGTTAGTTAGTTAGTAGGCAAATTAGTTAGTTTAGTTAGTAAGTTAGTAAGTTAGTAAGTTAGTTAGTTAGTTAGTTAGTTAGTAAGCAAATTAGTTAGATTAGTTAGTTAGTAAGTAAGTTAGTTAGTTCGTTAGTTAGTAAGCAAGTTAGTTAGATTAGTTAATTAGTTAGTTAGTTAGTTAGTTAGTTAGTTAGTTAGTCAGTTAGTCAGTCAGTCAGTTAGTTAGTTAGTTAGTTAATTAGTTAGTTAGTTAGTTAGTTAGTTAGTTAGCAAGTTAGTTAGTTTAGTTAGTAAGGTAGTTAGTAGGTTTGTTAGTGTCAGAGTGTTGAGAGGGTGAATAGAGGACATAGAGAGGACAAGGGACAGAATATCGTTAGAACGACAGATATGACATAGATAAGGACATCTACAGGATAGCCTATTGGCTAGAGACAGGACATAAGTCAGGACACAGGATGATCCTAAGACATGACATCTACAGGACAGTAGATGTAATGGAGACAGGACTTAGGAGGGGACACCATCGTGTCTTAGACAGGGCAACGGTAGGACCAGACCGTGTGATGGCAGGGGACGGCAGTTCACGGGACACTGCCCTGAACGGACTGGTCGTCAGTACACGGAATAACCTATCCTAGCACGGACAGACTGCAGTACAACGAGACTGTTAGGACAGCACGGGGTTCACGGACGGCACCGGGTCCAGTACGGCAAGCCCAGCCGACGAGGTGAAAACGCCAGACGGGACTCAGGACAGTTTCAGAGGAGGACGCTTGTGTTTTTCGAGAGCAAATGCTTAGTTTTGCGAGAGTGCTAGTTTGGGGATAGCGAGTATAGGATTGTGAGATTGATTGTATGCTATCAGAGTATGAAAGGCGGCTTTTGTATATTTATGTGAAATCACCGCCTGTGTATACATTGTGATTATATCACGTTCGCCTGAAATAAATAATCGAAGTACCATATGAACAACTGATGTTTCTTTGAGTGCGTATGAAGGAGCGAGAGTGCGTGTGTGCGATGTGAGACGCTGACAGGTAGCTAAACTCCCTTAAATAACACAGTTACACCTTCAAGCAGGCGATATATTCGTTCTTATTACCACACGCAAGCGATGGATTCAATCGTAACCTTCTGACACCAGTTACACATTCAAGTAGGCGATAGATTCATTCACTCTTATGATTGACCACTTTCTGACACCAGTTTAGCTGCCTGTCAGCGTCTCACTAGCAGTGTCATTAGGGAGACGCGGGTTCGAATCCATGGTATGGTCATGGATTATTATTATTTTTTTCTTTATACACTGTTGGACATGGAGGTCTGCCCTTGCTTTGTCAGATGGGTCACGGCGGTGCTCTATGAGCGTAAGGTTGCACTGTGCATGGGTTCCTGGCCTTCTTACTCCTGTACTGTTACACCTGGGTTCCGCAGGGATTTGCCATGACCCAGTGCACTTTAATGTCTACACCAGCAAAATAGCAGCTATTGAGACACCAGGTGTGGGTAGAATCTTGACATTTGGAGATGATGTGCTGGTGTACAAAGACAGGGTGGCAGATTGGTGCAGGGACGCAGGGGCCATTATAAACCCAGACTAGACATCGGTTGTATGGTACTCCCTTGGATAACCGGATCGTCAAAGCAGATGTTCCAGGTATTATATTGTATGGATGTACTCTTAGTAGAGAGAGTAAATTGATGTACTTGGGTATCACCTTTGACAGGTGTTTGTCTTTTAAGGATCATGTGCTATGGCTGCAACCGGGGTAGATCAGAGGATGCTGCACAGGCTCCTTGAGCAGTTAATAATTTCTGTCATTGAGTATGGTTTGGGGCTGCTGAAAAGTATCAAAGAGCCAGCTTGAAAGGTTGGAGCGCATACAAAAGGCTGCCATGTGGGTAATCCTGGGGTGCACAAAGGACACACCAATTATATGCATGAGGCATATCCTGGTGCTACATACAATGACGGATAGGCATAGGGCCCTTCAGGCCAAATGGTAACTTGTGTTGCTGCAGATAGGAATCACCCCTTGCATGAAGCAATGGATACGGTAAAGGGTCATAGACTAAGACGAGACTGGTCCTGGATGGCGCAGGCAGACATATCTATACGTCAGGTGTGTGATTTTGGAGACAATCAATCATGAAAAAGAGTGGGTTGAAGTTCCGGAAGACATGATAGACAGCGAATCTTGAAAAAAGGAGAGTCTGGCATATGAGACTACGACCTCCAGTATGAGAATGGAGGTGGAGGCAGTAACAGCGGCATTCCGTCGGTTAGAGGAGACTACTGCAATACACATTGTATTCATTACGGATTCAAAGAGTATGCTTAGAAAGTAGACAAATGAATGTTTCATGTGGAATGGCTATCGTCGCTTCAGAGGTCACAGATTGTGAGAATTGAATGGATATTTTGCCCTGGCTATGAGGAGGTGTGGGGGAATGAACAGGCTGACAGGCTGGCAGGGAATGCCCATCTTGGTGGTAGATTGCCGATTGACAAGGGGGAGGTGGTCATGCGTTTGTGGAACCAGGTGAAGAAGGTGGGGGAACAGTTTGAGAACTCGTATGTGGAAAGAATGAGATTTCGGGGGATCGGTAGGGGTTCTTGAAGAATCTCAAACCTGAGAGGGAAGACCAGGAGAACTTTATATCAGATAGCGGTGGGAACGATTAGTAGTATTACTCTTCGCTGGCTGTTGAACGAGGGGACGTTCAAGTCAACTCTGCTCAACTTATTATTATTTTTTTTCTATAGGGGTAAAAGGAAAACTCTAACCTGCACAGTTTGAGTTGCGTCAGGAACCGACATCATCACTCAGGACATTCCCGTGCGTGCTCCATCCTCATCTGCAACAGCCAGCGAAGAACCCCAATGTAACGAAACAAGTAGCAGTCTGATTGTGTCAGTCTGGCTGTTCCTCTGAGTCCTGAGTGTCGGTCAGATCCTCCGGTCACTCCCTGGAGCACCATTCTCTCCAGGCCGTGGAGATATAATCTGTACAGAATGCGGAGACTGCACTACCCAGGCGGCCTTGACCTCATAGGTTCAAGACCCCCTGTCCTACATAGCATGGTACTATAGGCATAAGATGCGGTCGTGTTAGCCACCTCGAAGAGGCAGACGACAGCCACCAACCCGCAACATGTCCACCATGACCGCTCAGTTCCTGGCAGTAGTAATCCCAGACTTAAAGCCACCTCAACTGTCTACACCACTCCGGAACTGCGGCTGTCTTGTTCACATATACGAGATACTAAATAATAAGTTAGGGTGATATAGACAAGATAGCTGCAACATTTACTTGTATTACCAAGTAGTGCCGACATAAATGGAAACATCGCAAAGGACAAAGGCCTGTCTTCTCGGGGGACACACAATGTTAACACAGTATCAATTGAAATTGTTAGCGTCCCATTTTACTAATCTAAACAAAGTATCAATTGATTGGTTGATTGATTGATTGATCTAGGAACCGACATCACAGCATTCGGGGCATTTCCTTAGGCGCTCTGTCCCCATCTTCAGCAGCCAGCGAAGAGTTCCAACACCAATAGTTCCAGCAGCAATCTGATTATATGTCCGTCTCGCCTTTCCTCTGAGCGTCGAGCGTCGGCCAGATCCCATCGTCACTCCTAGCTGCCTCATTCTTGCCAGACTATGATGAACCATTTGCTCCTCCGAGGTGTACACGTGCACCCACAAGGCCGCAACCACGTCTGCCTTGTCATTCATCAATACTCCACCAAGTTTTGCCGAGCCAGCCAATTTGTCCGCCTGTTCATTCCCCAGCACGCCGGCATGCCCCGGAGAAAAGTTCCAGGCGATGCTTGTCACTCGTGACCTCCGAAGTGAAGCAAGCCACTCCGCAAGAAGCTTGCTTGTTCCCCATTTCCTCAGCATGCTTTCTGAGTCAGTTACAATCACGATTTGTGTGTATCGTATTCTCGATCCAGCGAAAAGCTGCAGTGACCGCCTCCACCTCCATCCTTAAGCTAGATGTTGTGGTATCATATGCCAGGCTCTCCTGCACCAACCGTTGGCCATTAGCTTTTGCTTTGAACCCACAGGCACTTCTACTACTTCTCGACACCGAACCATCTGTGTAGATAATCACATCACCCGAGCGAGCATTATCCTGAATTTAGTTGCTGGATTTCCACTTCCTGGCCCCTACTGATCACTCCCTGCACTCACGGCTCAATGTAATTATAACTCTGCACAAGTCTGACTGCTCCGCTGGCACTCTGACCTACTCCTCTCCTCGCCTAATGTTCTCCAAGGGGCACACTTGTCTGATCGTATCCTCCGCCTGAGCCATCCATGATGTCCCTCTTATCATTCGCTGACCCTTAACTGCGTCCAGCGCCTCATGCAAAGGGTGATCTGTGTCTGCAGCTACTCTGAGGTATGCCTTCGCCTGCATTACCTTGAGCCTACCTGCAACAGTCGGCAAACCAAGGATGTAACGCATACACATCACTGGGGTGTCTCTGGTGCATCCCAGAATGATCCGCAAAGCTTCGTTCTGTATGCGCTCTAATTTCTCCAGCTGGCTCTTTGAGACAGTGAGCAGTCCTAGTCCATAATCAATCACTGAGAGGTTCAAGTGCTGATATAGTGTGAAAAGCATTCACTGCTATGTGTCCATTACAGCCTAAGTTTTAAGTGCGTTGAATCCCTTTTGGGATCTTGTCACAACTGTCTGAGCATTGTCCTTGAAGGACAGGCTCCTGTGAAATGTGATTCCCAGATACTTCAGTTTGTTCTCTCTGTTGACGCTTCTACCATCTATCGTGAGGCTTGGGACATCAGCACTCACTATCCTGTTGTCCAGAGACAATTGATATTGTTAGCGTCCCATGTTACTAATTTTAACAAAGTATCAATTTTGTTAGCGTCCCATTTTACTAATGTTAATAAAGTATCAATTGAAATTATTAGCGTCCCATGTTACTAAATTTTTTTAAAAAGTATCAATTGATATTGTTAACGTGACATGTTACTAATTTTAACAAAGTATCAATTGAAGTTGTTGTTATTGTTTCAGCCAAAGTACAATTCACTGATCCACTTTATGTGATATATAACTCTTAAGTATGCACCCTACAATGTGTACCGACATATGCTAGGCAATAAATCGTGCAACACATTGTGTTTAAATTTTCAGGTTCGTTACAATCAACACCACAACGACTAGCACAGCTTGGGCCATTGTCACCAACTGGCTGGGGTTAGATCCCAGATGGGCAACTGTCAAAGACTCGATAGTACCACACCTCGTGAAGCCATAGCACAGTTGAGTAGACACTCAACAGGCCACGTTTGCCAGCAGAGTGCGATGTGAGGTAACACGCACGAAGGTGAAGGTCACCCCGCGTGGTGTGTAACCACGGGAGAGAGGTTAGGTAGACGGGAGACTGGACTTGAGGCGTTCACATCGTTTAGAATAGCGTTAGGAGTTTTGTGTTCACTAATAGATAGAACTAGCATAGGGTTAGCAGTTTGTGTTAGATAATTCTGTGGCTGTATATTGTGTATTGCATTAGCGACTGTTTACCGCTTGTAAGCGAGCCAACGGCAATAAAATGAACCATACATTTTGCCTCCCACACGACTTGCAAGTTGTCTTGTATGGGTGTGTGAGAAGTACCCAATGAGACCTGTCAGTTAAGTTGTTGACAGGCCAGGGTAATTGTGGTGTCAGAAAGTGGTGCTTGGACGAAAGCGCCAAGCTAATACCCACAGTAAAAGGGTAATTGTGGTATCAAGAAGTGAAGCTTGAACGAAAAGTTCAAGCTAATCCACTCATCCACGGGCTCGAGACTAGGGTTTCATTTTTGTAGTAACGATAATTTGTGCAGACAGGAGAATTTGCGAGCTAGAAATATGCCTATCGTGACAAAATAGTGTTTAATTGTGTTTATGATATATTTATTCAATGAAATCATGTATTCTTCGAAGCTGTAAGTATTAATATTCTTATTTTCTTATATTTATTCATATATTTACCAATTTATTCTTGAATAAGCACCAAACATGATTCACGGCGCAGGAATACACAGACAGCCGACAATATTGATTTTTGAGATCTAAAAATAGCGCTGCGCGATGACGTAAAGTGATTGACAGACAGTTGTTCTGCGTCATTAGCATAAAGCAGTCGAGTGTTTACAAGATCGCTTAACGGCGGCCCGCCTGAATCTGTGCTGTATATTGTTTATTATTTACTTATTTAAGTTACTAAATGAATATATTTATTTGTTGACACATTATTATGTTATTTTGATTTCTTTACAAGCATTTATTCATTTTTGGGTCTATTTTCTCTTTGCTTATCGTCACGATGGAACTATTTTCGGGCTAAGCATCTGATACTTAGCTGCACAACGTTTACAGAAATTAACTAGGTTAGTAACGAAAGGCAATTATTGTTTAAAACAAAGACAGGACATTGACATTAAAATTAATTAATACATATTCTAGGTGTTCGTAAGTCTGTCATTGTCTAAGTCATTGTCCTTAGTTGTCGAGTAAATCATATCGTTTAGTAGGCGTGTTTACTGCTGCCCTATATATCAGAGGGCAAACAACAGCTGTGCACATACACCTGTGAGCCAAATACCGTGTGCTACGTACGAAACGTGTCGCCACCCCAGTGTACCAAACAAGGTGACCTGTGTCAAAGGAGCTTCGTTCCCACATTAAGCTGAGTACACTTATATATTTTGTCATGCAATTTGATTAATAGTGCATCTCTTTTTCAGCATGTAACGCGTTGACATATCTGTATACTCTGTTTTTCTGCAAGATAAATCTGGGCAGGGTAAAAACAGAAAGCACAACTGATAGTGATCAGATAAGAACAAACATAACATATCAAAGATAAATAACTGATTAAAGTCATCATTGCCTATCACTGTTAGCCAAGTACTAAAGTAAGATGGCAACTTTATCAGATTTCATAAAAGCAGGCAAAGAACTAGAATTAACAGGAAAAGAACTACAACAATATGCTGATCAGAAATTTAAAGAAACAAAAGAGGAACAAACACGAAAAGAGAATGCGGAGAGGGACGAACGCGCACGAGAAAGAGAACATGATAAGGAGATGAAACAAAAACAATTAGATCAAGAGAAAGAATTAAAACAAAAGGAATTAGATCTAAAGCAAAAAGAGATAGATGAAATGGCAAGAGTTAAAGAAAAACAAATTCAAGTAGAATCAGAGACACAATTAAAGATGAAAAGCATGGATGTAGACTCACACGCAGAGATCTCTGCCACTAAACTAAGAAGTCAACAAGAGGAAAATAAGTTCAACAAATACAAAAATATTATCAAACCATATTGTAAAGAGGACTCCATATCTGCCTGGACAGAGAATGTAGAGTATCAATTTAAATATCACCAAGTTCCTTTAGATATGTGGGCTCCGATTTACATGAAGAATCTAAGTGGTGAGCCCCTTAAAGTAATAGAGTCTATTCCTATTGAACTTAGATCTAGCTATCAATACATCCATGATAGGATTATGCAGCACTTTTTACTTGATGCCCCTGGGTATCAGGTTCAGTTCTCAAATTTAAAACCTAAACCTAGTGAAACTTTTATAGATTATTTTTCAAATGTGCAGAGTGTACTAAACAGGTGGCTTAAAGCAGCTAACATAGGAAAAGACTTTGATAAATTAAAAAACCTAATAGCTATGGACAAGTGTATATCTACTATACCTTCTCCTTTTGCTAAGTTTTTGCAGCAGTCAGACATTGAAAACATCGAGCAGTTCGAAAAAAAAGGCTCAGCATATTTTTCTTCTAACAGAAAGATTTTTAAGACCTCAAGTGACTCTGAGATAGTTTCCTTTGTCAAAGACCAATCAAAAAACTATCAGGGTAACAGAAAACCTTTTCAGAAGTATGATAAGAAAGACAGAAAAGTTTCCATATGCATGTACTGTCAACTAATGCACGACACTTATGCTATGTGCGACAAATCGCCGAATTATCCGGCGCATCTTGAAAATGTGATCAAGAAGCAGCAAAGCAAACGGTCTGCATACAGGCGTGCAATCAAATGTTTTTTTTTGTTCCTCTTATGGCCATTATTCTAATAAGTGCCTTGGCCGCCAACGTTTGAAAGCTAACAACGATATGTTGATTGAGACCTCTTCAGATAGTGGTAGTGAGAATGAGTGTGAGATTGAAAGTGACTTACCAACTAACCAAGCAGAGGATGTGTGTGCTGCTAACGATGTATTAAGCTTTGACGGCTGTGAACGATGTCACCAATTCCATGCAGACGGAATACTGGAATGTGGACATACAGTACCATGCTCATCTGAGAGTGTGAATGCAGCATTAGCCTCCAGAGGCAAGTTAGTGTTCCACAATGCAATGGTCAATGATGTACCATGCCAATGTTTGCTGGATAGCGGCAGCACCCTTATTGGTCTTCGAAAAGAACTAGTGAGTCCGGGTGATTACACAGGTGACACTGTGAAATGCCGAACCTTTTCGGGTAACGTTGAAATTTACCCTTTGGCAAAAGCCCGTATTGATTCTCCTTTTCTTTCCGGTACCTTTACTTGTGCAATACTTAACAACCCTTGTACAGATTTAATTTTGGGGTGCTTACCTCAACTGAAACAATGTACTAGTGAAGAAATAGTTGCATGGGAGAAATTAAATGCAGCTAAGGCAACAACCAGAGTTGACACTTCAAAACATCATGACCCATTGCAAAATGAGACACTACTAATGCTTTTTCCAACCAGCACAGATGACAAAAACACACAAAAACTTATACACCAGCAGAAATCTGATTTTAATGTGTCTCCATACTTAAAATTGTCAAAAGGCAAAGCCAAAATGACCAAGAATGCATCTTGGTTCGTTAGACGTAATAATGGCATTTCAACTACATGTCATATTACTAGTAACCATGAACAGGTGTTACTTGAACAACATCAGTTAGGTGTGCTAAACAATGCACACAAAACACCATGTGCAGGTCATCATGCATACAGCAATGCCAGGCCAAGTTTTTTCAATAACATAAAATTATTTTGTCATAATCTATTTGCTGGTAATGGCTGTCATCAATTGAGACAAAAGTTGAAGGGTGGACATCCTACAGCTGAAGTACAACCCTTTACACTGGCACCCAAGCCATTTGATAGAGGAAGGGTCAGTTCTACTACAAGCACACAAACAAATGTGCGAAAACAAGTAATCTGGAACTTGATCAATACAGATTTAGGCTACTTCCATACAAACGAAATGGCAAGGACCATTCAAAGTGGCACATAACCATGGTACATGTTGACTATGAAATATCGATAAACAGACACTTAGAGATATTCCATGTCAACATGCGGAAACCTCACTTTTCAAGACAAGAGACAGAAGTAGTGACAGACGAACAGATTGCACCAACACCAAGTGATCAGACAACAGACATACACAACGCAACTACACTAGTTAGTGAGACTGGCAAATCCGACGAGGGGCATACATGTAGTGAACTTATAGAATACACATGAATAAATCAGAATACTGATGACTGGACAATACACCTACTGAAACTGAAACATGCCTTTGACAGAGTGCGACACTTCGGTCTCACTGTCAAACCAGCAAAGTCAAATTATGCCTAAAATAAATTCATTTTTGGGTCATGTCATTTCTCAAGTCCAACTGTAGACTGACCTGAAAAGTAGTACCAAAATTATGAATCTGACCATGTCTAACAGAAAGAAACAGGTCAGAAACCTTTTGGGATTAGTAAATTACTCAGAAATTACAAATATATTTTCCAATGTCTTAAAATCTTCTGGAAATGAAATGTGAAAGATGCATTATTAATTCCTGCATTGTCAAAATTGAAGATCCTTTTTTGTAAATATTCCAATCCCTCCGCTTGCCTAATCCTAGGCTCATTTATTATCTTAGGTCATATGCCAGCAGAATCTCCATCACTGCAGTACTAGGCCAATTTTTTTTTTGAGGGCATCTTCCATCCGCTTTGCTGCGTGAGCAGTAAGATCACACATGCTGAGTCCAAAGATTCCATATCACAGTTGCAGCCCTAGGCTTCATCTATACGGTGAGAAGGCTCCATCGAGTTCTGACGGATGTTCACTGCTTTGTCCAGACCGACAACTCCCTGATCACGGTCATACATAGTGGTGTGCATCAAAATGACCGGATATTCAGGTGGTCACTAGTTTTACCATCTGGGGTAAAAATACCTGAAATCCAACAGTTAAATGTAGACTGATGGTTGGTACATGAATATCTGATAATATAAGATCTAAAATAGCTTACATACATATCCACATTGTTGGTGTAGTCATGTACCAAAACAATGAACTATCATGTGTCCGTGGACATCAGATTAAGAACTGTGCTGCTATACTTAGATACCACCGTGTGAACTAGGACAGCTCATTTCCAACTAAGCTCCATTCCGGTGTATCATATATATGAACCGCAGAAAACAGTGTCAGAACAGTGCTTAATTACAGACACGAAAAGACAGATCTACAACACCAGCGAACTCTACACGTGCACTACCGAGAGAACATTAAGATGACTGTGTAATGTATTTCAGATACCCAGGCAAAGTGTGTGGTTATATTATGCCTATACAACCATTGCACATACATGAAGGCAACTACTAACCTGTGTAAACCAAATACTATGTATATAAACTTATTGTGATATGTAATATAATATTTTAAGATAGTGATAAATTAGATGTAGGTTAGGAACTATAACAGTTCTCATTTATTTTAATAATGTAGTTAGTACAGTAATTAACCCATTAAAATTAGATTAGAATATTAGTTTAGACATAAGAATAGTTTATTACAAGTTAAATTAAATTTATGATATGAATAGTACCATTTAGATTGTTATATTTCACTTAGTTTCATTGTAGTTAGTTTATTCCATCTTAATGAAACCATACCATCTTTCAAATATTACCATTTATTAGTATCATCATTTGACATCATAATAGATTAAAAAGAGTAGATAAGGTAACATACAGCATTTACACCAGTTAGATTAAGAACATCACTCATATAATTCCTTTGTGCATTTAAAAACATTATTTAGCATAGTATTTAGAAAAGTACATAAATTGTGGTCACATAATCCATTTAATTAAGGTACATAACTCACATCACAACAATTGCATTTAAATAGTTAGATTACATCACTTAGATTAGAAAAAAATAAGAAGTAATATAATCATATCATATAATTAACATAACAAATTTAATAAATTTAGGTAACACATTAAATACTTAGTTATAGAATTAGAATGGTATGTTAGAATGTAAAGTTTTCGTTAGTGAAATTGTGTTAGTGTGAATGTGTTGTCTGTAATATAGTTTAGAACTTAGATTACAGTATTTTGGGTTTCATGACAAGTGAATGTAGTCACGAATTAGTGTTATACACCTGTTTGTGGCCACATTGAACCAAATTATGACACTCAAAAAACTAACATACATACACATAGAATTTATAAATAGAGGATAGAAATTAGATTAGTAGATTTATTACATCCAAACACACAAACAAACAGAAAAACAAACATATAAATTGCATACACTATTTGTAAATCAAAGACAGATAACTATGGGGCCAGGGGACATAATGGACAACGAAGAACTAAATTAACAGTGAAATAAAGTCTTACGCGCGGAAGCGAAGGAGGTAAAGCCTGTCGCACACACTCTTGTAGAATGGTTGTTAAATATTATATGGGGGACATGAAATAATTCATGTGTTGACTCTAAGAAAGTCAACTTTGTATGGGTAGTAAGTTAATTTACTATGTGAGGGCAGGTCTTATAAGACAACGGTCCGGTTCAGACATACCTCTGATAAATATAATATAGCATGTGAGAAGGGGCTCACGCCAACCAGTCAAGTTTGTGGCGATTGCCAGTAGCCAAGTAAGGCTTTGCTACATTGTGACAATAGTTATTAATAGTTCATTGGAATGCCCAAAGCCAGGTTATCTAGAGTCTTTGACAAAAATTAGAGACACTATTTTTTTTGTTTAGGAACCTCTTACGTCACAACCAATGAGTGAAAGTTGATGACGCAACACAAGAGGGGTGGGTGTGTGTCAAAGACTCGATAGTACCACACCTCGTGAAGCCATAGCACAGTTGAGTAGACACTCAACAGGCCACGTTTGCCAGCAGAGTGCGATGTGAGGTAACACGCACGAAGGTGAAGGTCACCCCGCGTGGTGTGTAACCACGGGAGAGAGGTTAGGTAGACGGGAGACTGGACTTGAGGCGTTCACATCGTTTAGAATAGCGTTAGGAGTTTTGTGTTCACTAATAGATAGAACTAGCATAGGGTTAGCAGTTTGTGTTAGATAATTCTGTGGCTGTATATTGTGTATTGCATTAGCGACTGTTTACCGCTTGTAAGCGAGCCAACGGCAATAAAATGAACCATACATTTTGCCTCCCACACGACTTGCAAGTTGTCTTGTATGGGTGTGTGAGAAGTACCCAATGAGACCTGTCAGTTAAGTTGTTGACAGCAACCACTCAGCCAAAATCATTTTCTTCTACTGGTGTTTAGTTCTGGATGCAGTTTAAGATCCCCTAACTCTGTCAGAAGGGACTAGTTACCACCCAGATCCCAGAGAGAAAACGTGGAACTAATGTCTTTTATGCTGATTTAAGACACTGTCCCTGATACTCAAGAAAACAGCCAAGAAGTGGCTCGTTGAAGATAGAATATATCTATATAGTTTTGGCTGTACTTGGTATCACCAGAAGTGAGAAAGGAGGAGTTAAGACATGCAACGTAATTTGGTTACTTATGACTGCATAGGCAAGATACCTCCCGGACATAGATTCCCACTTCTGGACAATATGTGCGAACCCCCACTAAATGATACAAAATGTGTGTACTTGATTACGCTACACAAACATTTATAAACATTTAGAATTATACAGACAACTGAGTTTAAAATACAACAACTGTGTTTATTATTGCTATTGATGATCATATGATGATGATGATGATTATGGTATACGTAACTTAAGAGGTCACATAGGTCATGCTTCCCCCAGTGAGACGCAGTTCACTGTCAGATTGAAGGAGTCCAAATTGGTCCCTCACAAGGCTAAGTCACTTCTTGATATGGGTTGTTGACTGTCCATTGCTCCTAAGAGATCTGGAATGAAACGAACGGAGATGGGTAGTATCTACGTCTACACATCTCAAAACACATATGTCTATACATTCATATAAACATACATTCAAGTCATAATATATGATGGTATGATGATATATATGATGGCATGTTACATAAACATATATCAGTTCTAAATAAATAAATATATATGTATATATTAATAAAACTATTTAGAACATCTATAGCTCAAAACCTACATATTCATATACATTTGTGTAATGGAGTGTTTCCCATATAAGTTCACCTCACTTACACTCTCCCTTTCTGATTCATTCATTCCGTCTTGTCGGAAGGACTGGTCGCACAGTACCTGTCGAACATTAAATGCCTTCCCTGAATCTGTCTGGGATATTGAAAGTCCTAAGTCAAGTCTGTCCTCATGCAGACATCATGCAGACAAGGTGAACTGGTGCCATTCCTCAAACCAAGTGGATTCACCACAATCTTGGTAGGCACTCAAAGTGTTGGTCCAAATAATCAATGTTAAATTGACGCTATCAAGAGACTGGTAACTCTCAGGAATGTCTCCTAAGTAGTCAGTCTCCCCAATGTTTAACATCATACAGGATGAATCTACATGTATCTCCTGTACATGCATAAGCCACACGCTCATGTAGCTTGGATAATGGATTTCTCCAAATTGTCACATACAACAAATCAGACAACCAAGTAGTGAATGCAAGAAGAAAATAGTTCTCAGTGAAATCGTAAAGCTAGAACTGGAACATTAAGTACAAAGAAAATCCACGAGTGTAAAGTTTGGGAGAATAAACAGAAACAAGAAACTATAAGGCCTCCAGACTAGCAGACAAACTCAGTATAATGGTATTACCTGGGTTATAGCTAGGAAATCCTGTCATACGACTTCGTACAAAAGTCCAACAGAACGAAATGTTAATATTTCTCCAGTAGGTATCCTAAGAATGCTATTGTAAATTTGCGTCTGAAGTCTTGCTGGCCATGCATGTAGTTTTATTCTCTTCAACCCTGGCTAGTTTTCACGCTGGTTAATTAATATGCCCCATATTAATTAACTCCACCTATTTTTCCATGTACGATGACGGGATGGATTAAGTCCCAAACTTCTTCTCACCCCTCCTCCTTTCCTGTGAAGGGTAGTTTCATCTGTCAATCAAATTGACCGATGCCCCCCACGCCTGAAACAATGAAACATGCTTTGGCGGCAATGCAGTTGCGTCATTACCTTCCAATCTGCTGTTACCACCCGCCTTCCTGGGTTGCTGGAAAAAAGGTGTCAGCCATGTGTTCCTACTTTGCCGCTGTATTGCAGTGAGGTGTTAGGCATCTGGTTCTAATTTCTCCCTTGTGGTGGCAATTACAGACGTTGTCCTGGCTCCACAAAGTCTGGACTTTTAGATAAGGTGTTAGGCCTGCATTATATTGCCGTCTTTGGATCACACGGGTTTTCCCCTGAGTAGCATGTCCATGTATCAATTCATCTCCAGCCCAGATTTCACACTTTTCGGTCTTTCTCTCCCCTGGTACTGAAAACAATGAGTTGTCAACCTTTGATAGCGCCCGCCGACTGGTGCCGTGATGTCTGAGTTTTACGTTTGATCTGGACATCAAAGCTTTCTCAGACCTAGCATTACAGAAATGATGGGGCGTGCGTGGTCAAAATGTAATTTTCTCTTGTTTGCAATCTCTGTTAGTTTTTCCTTATTCCTTGGTTGGGGACTAGATTATTTTCTGGTGGATAATTATTCTTTTACATAGAGAATGATAGAATAATTCTTGTGGGCTCTTTAATTCCTTTCAAACTTGTGTCATTCGGATGCTGCCGGGGCTGTCCCGCCACATAGCTTCCCAATTTAAGTAGGTTCATTAATGATGCCTATAACAGAGCCTCGGCAGCATTCAAGAATGTATCTAAGTGCTCTCCATTCCAGAATTACCTCCAAGTCTGGGTTCCCAATATTCCTTGTGGCAGTGGGGTGTCCGGTGAGTCCAGAAAGACATCCCATGTCCATTCTCCCAGGACAAATCTTTGCTCCTGGTGTTGTGTCGGATTTCCAGGCTATTGCTCGGTAATATCCTGTCCTCTGGAGGTTTTACTTTTTCCCAGCCGGGAAATTGCAAAATGTATAACAAGATTCTCCGGCGCCGCAGAGAGACTGTTATTTTCCACTCAATTTCTGGCCCTTGTCCTATAAGCAGAGGAAGTGCCATCAGTGTTTTCTTAAAAGAATTGGTTGCAGTAATGTTGCTCCATTTTCTTTTCCTCCGTCGGCCAAAGATCATAAAATCCTTTAATCTCCTCCTTTTGGCAGGAAATTTGCTAAACATCATGATTTTATGATGTGCATTCAACTCATACTTGCATCTTTCTTGGTAGGGCGTCCGTTTACTCCCTCCTGATTTAAGAGTTTTCTTCCCTCGATAATTCTTTATCCAGGTGCGTTCCTCTTCAACAGAGTTCCATTTTGAATCTGTGTTTGAAAGTATAAGGCTAGTAGAAGTTGTCCAGCTTTGAGAAATCATGTTGTTCCCCAAGAACTGTGAATTTGTATCACTCCTTGTAGAAGTATACATAAACAGCTGTTCTCCCCATCCAACATTGGTTGAAGTGAAAGGTAAACAAGGTCCTGAGTGTTGAGTATACCAACCGCTCCGGTTTTGTTCCGCTGCAGAGTCCATCATTTGTGATCCCCTGTTAGCTTCAGCTGTGTTGATGATAGGTATTACCTTCATCCTGTCCAAAGAAGTATTTTCTTCTTTGTTGTTAACAGACATGTTTATCGTCCCTGAATCAGAGTCCGTGGTATAACCTACATGAATGCTTTGTGTATCTTGAGTTTCCTTTTCGAAAGACTCCAAGATACTGACATCGTAAGAATTCTCCTCCGTGTCTTGTTTGTCCTCCATGGCTGGGCTCTCTTGTGCCAAGTCCAATTGAGGTATTCTCTCCCTGGTCTGGTTTTCTTGTGCCAAATCCAATAGAAGTGAATGTTGTGGGGTGTCATTTTCAATGTCATCTCCCACCTGAGATAAGTAATTCATACTGATAATTGTTTCATCTTGTGTGGCCACATAGAAAGAAACACTGGAATCCTGTTTTACATCCATTCCAGTCTCAGCTGAAATCATTTCCACTCCTAGTTTATCTGAACTGAAGGGAAAAAGAGAATCGGGTAAGGTCTCGCCTTCGATCTCTTTAATAGTTTTCCTCAGGTCCTCCTCCTCCTGGATTTTTCTCCTTTGGGAAGTCTTAGGAAGCTCCTGAGATTGCTGGGTTGCCAAGCCAGCTAATCCGCTTTTATTGCGGTGTAAACATTTTTCACATTTGTGACTGTTTACTGTACCCTGGGTACATTTTTCCATATTCCGTTTATTTTTCGGAATTGAGGGAAGCATCTGCCTTTCTGTGCGCAAGTTTTTGTTTTTCTGAGCCATTGGGATTTGCGAAGGAATGCGTGCCTCTTCTTTGTGACGGTCAGCTTCCCCGCTTTCTATCAGAGTTTCGGCTTGAGTGATTGGCTTTTCCTCAGTCGAGCTGGTAGATTCCTCCACGTTCAGTATTTCAATTTGCTTCTTCTTAATCTCATCTTCTTCAGCTTTGTGACGCATATCTGCTTCTAATTCTGCAAGTCTTTTCATCATCTGTTCGTCTTCTTTGTCCCACCAATCCATTTAATCTCTAATAAATAGTTCTAGCTTCTCTCCTACTAAGCTGAGCCTTATGCCCCATCCTCTAGCGGACTCTAAGAAATCTGTGCGTGCATCCATGATCTCTTCTCAGCTTAAACTCAGGTAAGTAATTATATTATTACCCTACAGAGAGCTAGTTAGATTTATACTAGAGCAGGATAGTGACAAGAGAAACAGACACTGCTATGAGAATGATAGTAGTGAATTTGAGAGGGAAAGTTGATGCAAAGCAGTCCGTCATACACTGAATTAACTAAGCATTATCAAATTATTCATGATTAAATCACATGATAAAGCATGTAATCAAAAAATCATCAAGTAAATCATCAATAAACTAATTAATATCACTAATTACTGTGATTATTAATTCTACAGTGGTGAATGATGTATATTAACTCATATGATATTATCCGTTATTAACTTTTTAACAAGTTATTTAAATTCTACAGACTTCCCTAGAAACAAATTCCTAAGTTAATACTTAGCAAATGTAATGGGTGAAGAATGAAAGAATGGTTTATGAAAATCAATAGTCTAGAATTTATTCTCTGATTCTATCATGGATGAGAAGTCCTAATGTGTCAAAATCTTGCCTACAATCAAGCAAGCTATTACATTAGAAATAAAGTATACCTAACTAATGCTGCTAAGAATGTAAGTGAGAATGACCTAGGTTCTATCCATGGGCAAGCCCGGAATAATACCAGACTAACAGATTTGAAATAGGTTCGTTCCTTGCGAAAGAACCAAAGTGTTCTAGGGTTTACTCCCGGATTCTATCCCGGACGATCCCCCAATATGTCACCAACTGGCTGGGGTTAGATCCCAGATGGGCAACCACTCAGCCAAAATCATTTTCTTCTACTGGTGTTTAGTTCTGGATGCAGTTTAAGATCCCCTAACTCTGTCAGAAGGGACTAGTTACCACCCAGATCCCAGAGAGAAAACGTGGAACTAATGTCTTTTATGCTGATTTAAGACACTGTCCCTGATACTCAAGAAAACAGCCAAGAAGTGGCTCGTTGAAGATAGAATATATCTATATAGTTTTCGCTGTACTTGGTATCACCAGAAGTGAGAAAGGAGGAGTTAAGACATGCAACGTAATCTGGTTACTTATGACTGCATAGGCAAGATACCTCCCGGACATAGATTCCCACTTCTGGACAATATGTGCGAACCCCCACTAAATGATACAAAATGTGTGTACTTGATTACGCTACACAAACATTTATAAACATTTAGAATTATACAGACAACTGAGTTTAAAATACAACAACTGTGTTTATTATTGCTATTGATGATCATATGATGATGATGATGATTATGGTATACGTAACTTAAGAGGTCACATAGGTCATGCTTCCCCCAGTGAGACGCAGTTCACTGTCAGATTGAAGGAGTCCAAATTGGTCCCTCACAAGGCTAAGTCACTTCTTGATATGGGTTGTTGACTGTCCATTGCTCCTAAGAGATCTGGAATGAAACGAACGGAGATGGGTAGTATCTACGTCTACACATCTCAAAACACATATGTCTATACATTCATATAAACATACATTCAAGTCATAATATATGATGGTATGATGATATATATGATGGCATGTTACATAAACATATATCAGTTCTAAATAAATAAATATATATGTATATATTAATAAAACTATTTAGAACATCTATAGCTCAAAACCTACATATTCATATACATTTGTGTAATGGAGTGTTTCCCATATAAGTTCACCTCACTTACACTCTCCCTTTCTGATTCATTCATTCCGTCTTGTCGGAAGGACTGGTCGCACAGTACCTGTCGAACATTAAATGCCTTCCCTGAATCTGTCTGGGATATTGAAAGTCCTAAGTCATGTCTGTCCTCATGCAGACATCATGCAGACAAGGTGAACTGGTGCCATTCCTCAAACCAAGTGGATTCACCACAATCTTGGTAGGCACTCAAAGTGTTGGTCCAAATAATCAATGTTAAATTGACGCTATCAAGAGACTGGTAACTCTCAGGAATGTCTCCTAAGTAGTCAGTCTCCCCAATGTTTAACATCATACAGGATGAATCTACATGTATCTCCTGTACATGCATAAGCCACACGCTCATGTAGCTTGGATAATGGATTTCTCCAAATTGTCACATACAACAAATCAGACAACCAAGTAGTGAATGCAAGAAGAAAATAGTTCTCAGTGAAATCGTAAAGCTAGAACTGGAACATTAAGTACAAAGAAAATCCACGAGTGTAAAGTTTGGGAGAATAAACAGAAACAAGAAACTATAAGGCCTCCAGACTAGCAGACAAACTCAGTATAATGGTATTACCTGGGTTATAGCTAGGAAATCCTGTCATACGACTTCGTACAAAAGTCCAACAGAACGAAATGTTAATATTTCTCCAGTAGGTATCCTAAGAATGCTATTGTAAATTTGCGTCTGAAGTCTTGCTGGCCATGCATGTAGTTTTATTCTCTTCAACCCTGGCTAGTTTTCACGCTGGTTAATTAATATGCCCCATATTAATTAACTCCACCTATTTTTCCATGTACGATGACGGGATGGATTAAGTCCCAAACTTCTTCTCACCCCTCCTCCTTTCCTGTGAAGGGTAGTTTCATCTGTCAATCAAATTGACCGATGCCCCCCACGCCTGAAACAATGAAACATGCTTTGGCGGCAATGCAGTTGCGTCATTACCTTCCAATCTGCTGTTACCACCCGCCTTCCTGGGTTGCTGGAAAAAAGGTGTCAGCCATGTGTTCCTACTTTGCCGCTGTATTGCAGTGAGGTGTTAGGCATCTGGTTCTAATTTCTCCCTTGTGGTGGCAATTACAGACGTTGTCCTGGCTCCACAAAGTCTGGACTTTTAGATAAGGTGTTAGGCCTGCATTATATTGCCGTCTTTGGATCACACGGGTTTTCCCCTGAGTAGCATGTCCATGTATCAATTCATCTCCAGCCCAGATTTCACACTTTTCGGTCTTTCTCTCCCCTGGTACTGAAAACAATGAGTTGTCAACCTTTGATAGCGCCCGCCGACTGGTGCCGTGATGTCTGAGTTTTACGTTTGATCTGGACATCAAAGCTTTCTCAGACCTAGCATTACAGAAATGATGGGGCGTGCGTGGTCAAAATGTAATTTTCTCTTGTTTGCAATCTCTGTTAGTTTTTCCTTATTCCTTGGTTGGGGACTAGATTATTTTCTGGTGGATAATTATTCTTTTACATAGAGAATGATAGAATAATTCTTGTGGGCTCTTTAATTCCTTTCAAACTTGTGTCATTCGGATGCTGCCGGGGCTGTCCCGCCACAGCCATCAAGGACAGATCACTATCCTTCGCTTCCATACAGGAATGAACACAAGGACCATCATCTTCTTTCTGCATCACCCACATGCGAATATGGATGTCACCCCAAAATCCAGAGTTTAAGAACTATATACTGGACTACTAAATCGCCTTGATGACGCGAAGTGGAGTTGATGTTCATGTCTGTCCACAGCCTTCTGTCTCGTATACTGTCAATCTTCGTATAGTCCATGCCGCGAGGGTACATGCCTTACCCTGGTGCGTATTGGTGTTACCTTTCCTCTGGAGTAAACTAGACAGGCCGAGAGAGGGATCATACTGTAAGGGCAACACATGGTTTCTATAATTCAACCCAGGCTTTGTGCTGTAGAGAGGTAAAACTCTATTCATTGTCTCAAGCACAATGTCACAAACTATCGTCTATCAGTCGCGCTTTCTATATCCACATATACATACTTTTGTACTTTCGATTCTGCCGCCCTATTTTATCTTTGCCCTATCTCCAGAACTTCCTTGTGTGATACTGAGACAGTTATGGAGGTCTCGGAGTGTGGAATAACAGTTGTCGTTTACACATATGAAACTATATGATTTCACAAATAGAAGAATATCACGATACATAAATTATACGAAATGCATCTATCTGACACGGATATCACATAAACTTGTTGCGGAAATAATTGTTTCGTATATAAATAAGTATTGTTGTAAATGGAGTAGTAAATTAACCCGGTTTCCCGCCGATTTACAAAGTAAATTGCAAATTGTGTAATCCTGGTTAATGATTACAACCGGTGAAACTTTGCTTTCTTCAAGCTATAAATACAAAGAAAAGTGGTTACATAAACGTTAATGCACCATCAGTTACAAATTCCTGACTTATTTGAATAATCCGGAGATAAAATCCCCACAGATATCACTAAGTATTCGTCTTATTTTCCATTCAACCTCCATTGGGGTCTGAGCCCTAAACTAACTGGCACCAAGCCGTCCTGCATGTGCAGCTCCATCGATGTCCTACTCAGATGATTCAATGTACAAGTCGGTAGGTAACGTGACACCCTTGGCTTGTCACTAATTATAACAGTCTACGTACTTGCTTGTAGATCCACCTGGTGCACAATATTCGCCTTCCGAGGGTGGGATGGCTTCTGGGCAGACACACTTCGCGATCTTGATATGGGATTGGTACGATAAACGAAACTCGAAGGTGGACAGGTGCAACAGGAGAAAGACTCCGGGAGTCATGACTGCGACGGGCATACTCCCGGAGACTGAGGAATTTAACGGGGCGGAAGCATTCGGCGAGGGGTGACCCCTTCAGATGATCGGAAGCCCCCGCCGTGCTTGCTCTGCTCGGAGCTTTTACTACACTTTCTTCTACTCTCTTCTCCATGTGCATTCAGGTCTCCTCCCAATATTTCATTCACACTGTGGGTTCCAGACAATGGAGCGTCTAGTGATACTATCCTCACATGTTCTCAGTGTGCGTGTGTCCTCTCCAGTGTCCAGTGTTACTCCAGAGAAACTACAGTCTGTCCATCCCAGCCATGTACTGTGTCCATCCACTTCAGTTCTAGCCAGTACATCAACCTCGGGGGTTGTCGTGGCTGTAAGGTTTACCACAGAGAGACTTCCACTCTGTCCACCCCAACCATGTTTCCTTTATTCACCCACTTCAGTTCTAGCCAGCAAATCAACATCGGGGATTGCCGCGGCTGAGAAGTTGCACTCCAGAGAAACTTCACTCTGTCCATCCCAGTCATGCATTGTGTCTACCCACTTAAGTTCTAGCCAGTACATCAACCTGGGGGGGGGGGGGGGGGAGGGGGTGGGGGGGGGGGGGGTTGCCGTAGCTGAGAGGTTACACCTCTTCTTCTTCTTCTTCTTCTTCTTCTTCTTCTTCTTCTTCTTCTTCTTCTTCTTCTTCTTCTTCTTCTTCAGCGTTCCGAGCCATTGAGGTTCTTTGCTGCAGATACAATCCGTCTCCATTCGTCTCTCTGGTTGACCCTCTCTTGCCAGTCGTTGATTCCAAGTTGTTGTAAGTCTGTATATATATTATCTCTCCACCGTCTTCTTGGTCTACCTCGGGGTCGACGGTCATTTATTTCCTGAGTGTAAGCGAGTTTTGTTTCCCTATTATCTTCCATTCTTTCTATATGCCCCAGCTATTGTAGTCTATTAGCCTTCATGATACCAGTGATTAGCGGGGACTTAAACAGATCATAAATGTCTTTGTTACTTCTTCTTTTCCACTCTCCACTTTGTGTATCCCTAATGGGTCCAAAGATGCGTCTTTAAACTTTGTTCTCAAAGATTTGTAACAAGGCTTCGTCTCCTTTCGTTGTACTCCAGGTTTCAGAGCCATACAGCACAACTGGTCTGATCAGTGTTTTGTATATTGTGATTTTGGTGTTACGAGATAGCGCCTTTGATTTTAGTAGATGTTGTAGTGCATAGTATATCTTATTTCCAGAGTTGATTCTAGTTTGTATTTCTTCCCTTATGATGTTGGAGCAGTTGAAGATCGTACCCAGGTATTTGTATGTTTCCGTTCTTTTAATGGTCATATTATCTATTTCTATGTGGCCAGAGATTTTAGCCATTCCTTCTCTTGAAATTACCATATATTCTGTCTTATCTTGGATGATAACCAGCCCCATCTGTTGGGCCTTTTCCTTTAAGTGAGTCAATATTTCCAATGTCTTTTGTTCATTTTCCCCTATAATATCTATATCATCTGCATAACCAAGCAGCTTGGATGTTCCTCCAATATCACATTCCTCCTTTACCTTCCTTACAACTTTCTCCAGAGCCAGATTGAAGAGTAGCGGCGATAGTGCATCACCTTGTTTCAAGCCAGATGTTATTTGGAAAGGGTCTGATTTCCTGCCTTTATATGTTACTATATTATAAGTATCTTCCATGCAAGTCAGGTTACACCTCAGGTTCGAATGCTCATCTGTTCGAAAATTGTAGTGTGGTTGTCACTACTAATAACCAGAAATTACTAAGACGTGTCGAGGCGTATGCTATTCACTAGGATAAACCTCAATACTGGGTTCGATCCCAGCAAGAATTGCCCCATGAAACGTTGGTATCTAATGATTTCACATCCCCGTGAACTCTTGGGTAGTGAGATTGGATACCTAGTGTTCTCAGAAAAGGGCGAAAAATTGGAAGTTCCAGTGAGTTTGTGCTCGTTGAAACTCTCAAGGCAGTTGAAAATCGTAAAGAGTAGGCCGTAAACCACCACCCTGACAATATTTTAGCGAATAAAACCCACCCACGAGTAGATAGACCCAATCGGCTTGGATGGCGTGGCATCTAGGGGAAGCAAACTCAACACAACAGCATGTAGAGGTCGAACATGCCTTGTCCATTCTGAGTGACCCAATTATTGGTGCTCTCGCCAAGCCGACAGACCAGCTGGCTAATTATCTGACAACACATTATGACCAGGACTGTATATCCATGTCTATCGTAGAATACTCTAGACCAGTAGTTCTCAAACGATTGGGAATCCGCCCCCCCCCCCCGGGGGTGGGAGATTTTTAGGTTTCCAGCAAGGGGGGGGGGGGATTAAGATTAATTCAAGATCGCGTTAATACAAGAACCGATAACTTGATGTTTTTATCTCCATACTTTACGATTCTGTATCTCTCGCCCTTCTGATATTTGTTTTATAACGCAAGTAGACCCACTAATCACGTTTCATGTAGACGTCTAGACTTTTTCTAGTATGTGTTATTAAATTTAGCTTCCATTTTTACGTACACTGTATAGAGGCGGAGGGGGCGAGAAATTTATGGGGAGGAAATACAAAAGGGAGTTGGGGGAATGACGTTCTGAACATATGGTGAACAAACAAACGAACGAACTTTATATTCAAAGGGTAACAATTTGGGCACGGAGGCCCGTCTTACATTCGGCCCTTCCAATCACTCATATTTGGTTCATCAATAGTGCATGATACATTCACATAGGAAAATACATTGTCAAATGAATGTCGTAAACATAAACAATGCATATTACCATGTTATGAGGCACATACCCACCAATCAATACATGCCCCACCCACCCACACATCCTCCACCCACACACACACATCCCTAACCCACCACACATCCCCCCACACACACATCACTCACCCACCCACACATACCCCCACCCAACCATACCCCCAAACACCCATCCCCAACCAGACATCCCTTAATCACGCATCTCCCCACCCACATACACACTTCACTCATACACACACATCCCCACCCACATACACACACATCTCCGCACTCATAGACACATCCCCCACCCACACACACACACATCTCCCCACACACACATCCCTCATCAACCCACACACATCTCCCACATACACACTTCAACACCCACACGTACATCCCCCACCAACCCACACATCCCCCACCCACACACATCCCCACCCATACACACATTCCCCACACCATCCCCCACACCACCTACACACACCCCCACACAACTAACCACACCCACACATCTCAGTACAACACTATCTCACTAGTGAAGGGGTGTATGGACCAAAAAAAAAAAGGTTGAGAACCACTGCTCTAGACGATACTGCCACACTTTCGTGTTCAAAAGAATGTTTCCACATTGTGAATTTGAGTAATGAAGACACAAACAATATACTGCACAATGTATTGCTTGGCATATTTAGCTGTACTTTGAAGGGTGCATACAACAGAAGAAAAGTTCAACATAGAATGACATAGGCTCATGCCAATAGAAGGAGCCGCCATCTTCAAGAGCATGCCATTAAATATAATCTGGACATGTTGCAGACGAGGAAAATTGTAGTGTGGTTGTCACTACTAATAACCAGAAATTACTAAGACGTGTCGAGGCGTATGCTATTCACTAGGATAAACCACAATTATGCAAGCGGAAAGACTTGATAGTCTCTTTAAAAGAGCCGTGGAGAAATTGAAATATATGACAATATGTTTTATTTATTTAGTATGAAAGGATTCATTACACTACTTCGTGATATGTAAACGTTTGGAGATGAGATGTCTAGATATTGCATCAGATTATATGTTGAAGTTTACAGAAGATATGTTTAGATATTTCATCAGATTATGTGTTGAAATGTTTAGATTAGATGTCTAGATATTTCATCAGATTATATGTTGTAGTTTAAAGATGATATGACTAGATATTTCGTCTTATATTTTGAAGTTTGGAGATGCGATTCCAGATATTTCACCAGATTTTATGTTGAAGTTTGGAGATGAGATGTCTAGATATTTCACCAGATTATATGTGTTAAAGTAGTTTGGCGATAGAAGACACAGCATGACTATATCGCCTTTGGTTCTGTGCTCAGACTGGACAGTTCTACAATCAATGCATCATTTGGTGAAGAAGACGCGGAATAACTGCATCGCCGCAGGTCAGCATGGTCGAATGAGTAAGAACGCATGATCTTAAACATTAGTGGTGCTGATGCCGAGGTTAGCGGTTCAACCCCTACACCGGACAGCTGGACTATAATGTTGACATGTCGTACTTGAGATGGGGACGTAAAGTTCTTCTGAAGACGGAATAGGTTCACCCGTCGGCGAGGGTCACTGTTAATAAGGAAAGCTAATCCACACGCGAAATTCAGTCCATCACTACTATAAATAGTGTGTATGGACTACGCTTGAGTTTAAAGCGAGCGAGAGCAAAAAAAAATGTAATGTATTTGGTTCTCAGCTCAGACTGGGCAGTTCCACAACCAGAGCATCATTTGGTGAAGGAAACACGGAGCAACTGCATCGCCTTCAAAGGTGAATACGCAGAAAAGGTTTACATTTCACTACCAATATCCAGTTGCGTCAATGTCCAGGTGCGTCAATGTACAGGTGTGTCAATATCCAGGTTCGTCGATGTCAAGGTACTTCAATGTCCAGGTACATCATTGTTCAGGTACGTCAATATACAGGTACGTCAATGTAAGGTAGGTCAATGTACATGTTCGTCAATGTCCAGTTGCGGCAATGTACAGGTGCGTCAATGTCCAGGTGCGTTAATGTACAGTTGCATCTATATCCAGGTTCGTCAATGTCCGTGTGTGTCAATGTCCAGTTGCGGCGATGTACAGTTGCGTCAATGTACAGGTTCGTCAATGTACAGGTTTGTCAATGTACAGTTGTGTCACTGTACAGGTTCATCAATGTCCAGGTACGTCAATGACCAAGTGCTTCAATGTACAGGTTCGTCAAATTACGGGTTCGTCAATGTCCAGGTGCGTCAATGTAAGGTACGTCAATGTCCAGGTACGTCAAAGTACAGTTGCGTCAATGTACAGTTGCGTCAATGTCCAGGTACGTCAATGTCCAGGTGCGTCAATGAACAGGTTCGTCAATGTACAGTTGCCTCAATGTCCAGGAGCGTCAATGTCGAGGTGCGTCAATGTACAAGTTCGTCAATGTAGAGTTGCTTCAATGTACAGGTTCGTCAATGTACAGATGCGTCAATGTACAGGTGCGTCAACGTACAGGTTCGTCAATATCCATGTGCCTCAATGTCCATTTGCGTCAATGTCCAGGTGCGTCAATGTCCAGGTATGTCAATGTCCAGGTGCGTCAATGTCCTGGTGAGTCAATGTCCAGGTGCGTCAATGTCGAGGTACTTCAATGTCGAGGTATGTCAATGTCGAGGTACGTCAATGTCCAGGTACGTCAATGTCCAGGTGCGTCAATGTCCAGGTGCGTCAATATTCAGGTGCGTCAATGTCCATGTGCGTCAAGTCCAGGTGCGTCAATGTCGACGTGCGTCAATGTCCAGGTACGTCAATGTCCAGGTGCGTCAATGTCCAGGTACGTCAAAGTCGAGGTGCGTCAATGTCCAGGTACGTCAATGTCCAGGTGCGTCAATGTCCAGGTACGTCAATGTCTAGGTGCGTCAATGTCCAGGTACGTCAATGTCCAGGTGCGTCAATGTCGAGGTGCGTCAATGTCCAGGTACGTCAATGTCCAGGTACGTCAATGTCCAGGTGCGTCAATGTCCAGGTGCGTCAATTTCCAGGTGCGTCAATGTCCAGGTGCGTCAATGTCCAGGTACGTCAATGTACCATCCATCCATCATGTTCCATGCCGGTAAGCGTGGGCGGTCATGTTCTGCCATCTCACTCGATCACCAGAGTCATGGATCAGCTCCGTGTTTCTGTCTCGACCATGCCACAAGGCCAAGCTATCCAGGTACTTGCTTCTAGGTCTTCCCCTTGGTCTGTTCCCCTCGATCTTACCAGTTGTCACCAAATTCTCCAATCCATTTCTTCTCATAACATGCCCAAAGAATTTTGACTGTCTACGTCTAATTTCTCTAATCAATTTACGATCTTCATTTGTTTCTTGAAGGACTTGTTCATTGGTCTTTCTGGCTTTCCGTGGTATTCTTTGCATTTTCCTCAGAAACCACATCTCTACAGCCATCAGATGTTTTTTCAGCCTGACTGCTCATTGTCCACGCTTCACATCCATATAAAAGTACAGGTTCTATGTAGCATCTCAACACTCTCTTTCTCGTTTCAATTGACATCTTTTTATTGGTCAATATGTTTTTCATCTTGCTAAAGGCTACTTTTGCCATGGCGATTCTTGTTCTAATCTCTTTAAGGCATCTCCCATCAGATGTAATTACTGTTCCGAGATTATCGATGATTTCACACAACATGATATTCTTGGCATGTGTAAAGAAGGAAGTTTGCCATTGCTTTCCTTCCTAGCAGTGACCATACTGGTCAGTGACCGTAGCCATTGTCTCCTCAAAAAATAGATCCTCTGCCTACCATCGTGAAGGTGGAGACCATAACCTACAACTATCTGTTGGCTGCTCTCCATCTTCATCCACCACCTGCACCCATGGCTTCACGTAACCCTGATCGGGGGGCTAAACGGGTACTCCACCTTGCCCAAGGGTGTCCCGTAAGCTAGCGGAGGGAAGGAGGCGCCTTACTTCTCCTTTGATAGGGGATACCCTTACCCCGCTACCCGTACGCGTCAATGTACAGGTGCGTCAATGTCCAGGGGCATGCAATTACTCCATTCTAAAGTGCAAAACGTTGTGATCTCCCCTAGAAGGAACCTTTTAGGTTTAATATGGTTAAAATGGCAAGAGGATAGTCTTCATTTCACCGGGTTTGATCCCATATGATTATGTCTCTTTTCTCAGGGCGGTCTGCCGAAAGTGTCGCACAAAGCTCGAACTCCGTAGCTCCAGCGATGACCCCTGAAGTGTCCGAGAAAATAACACTCGTGAATCGAACACGGTGAACGAACGAACGAACGAACGAAAATCTTTATTTTCAAAGGGTTAAGAATTGGGCACGCAGGCCCATCTGACATTCTGCCCTTCTTTTCTATTTCCTCTCAGACATTCTTTCATTCAATATCTCTTAAGAAGCAATTCTTTAACAACAAAAGAACAATAAGCATTAAAACGCACGAGCAATAATCAATAATGCATGAGGCAATGTTTAACATGGGCATCATAAATACCCAAGATGGGTGTAACGTGCCACACACATGAGAATGTTTTTTTTTCTCTGGCTAGTTGTCGTTCGAAGGTCAACCAGAGAGACGAATGGAGACTGATTGTATCTGCAGCAAAGAACCTCAATGGCTCGGAACGCTGAACAAGAAGAAGACGTTGTCGTTCGAGATAATTTACCATTATTATTGTCTTTGTTGCTGTTTTTTTAAAAGGGGGCATGTAGTCTGTCCTGAGGTAGTGTTCAAACAGGTTGCGACTGTATGTATAATGATTGGTGGTGTCTTTGATTTCTTATGGAAGATTATTTCACAACTGAGTGGCAGAGTATGCTAAGCTTGTTTTATATAAGTCTATCCTAGGTTTAGGGACATGAAATATGTTTAGTCGTTCGCTATGTCTTGCGTTATATTTAAACAATGGCCAAGGGTAGCTTGGGGCTTTTTGAAATAGGATTTTGTGAGTTAGTTTAGCTTCATTAAAACGTTGACATTTGTGGAGTGGCAGTAACTGAAGACGTTCATGTAGGTTAGAATTGTCTGTAAACTTATCACCATTGATTAGACGCACTGCCTTTTCTGGAGTGAATAAAGGCGTTTTGTTATTGATTTGGAGCATCCATCCCAGATTGTGGAGCAATAATCATTATGTGTTTGTATGTGGGAAGTATAGAATATCTTTGTGTGTTTTCGTAGAGGAAGTTTTTAATTTTGGCAAATTGGTATACTTTTTTGGCTATTTGTTTAACTAGAGCATGAACATGGGAATTAAAGGATAGATTTTGATCTATGATAAGACCCAGTGCCTTGTGCTCGGTTACACTTTCTATAGGCGTGCTACCAATGTGCAGCTGTAGAGTTCTCTGCGAGTTTAGAGTGTGAAGTCTTTGCCTGGTTGCATAGATTTTGTTTTAGAAATGTTAATTTGCATGTGGTTTGCATGACTCCAGTTAACTACACTATTTATTTCCTGTTGCAATGATGATTCTAGCACATTACGATCAACAGCGGTTGTATATACTGTGCAGTCGTCTGCAAATAGATCACAGGAAGATGACAGATATAAGGAAAGATCATTTATATAAATGGCAAATAACAGAGGGCCAAGTATAGACCCCTGAGGCACTCTAGTATTAATGGTAATGGCTTGGGATAGAGATTTATTGTGTGATACTACTTGTTTTCTGTCTAATAAGAATGAGTTTATTAATGTCACTATATTAAAGCTTACTTTCATTGTTTCTAGTTTTTTAATTGGGATAGTATGATCTATCATATCGAATGCTTTTTAAAAGTCTATAAACATCGTTCCACATAGAGTATTGTTGTTAATATTTTGATGCCAGTTTTCTATCATGTGTGTTAGGGCCGTATGGCAGGAATATTTTGATCGAAATCCTGACTGACTGTCAGCTATTAGTTTGTGGCGAACTAAGTGCCCAAGTGTTGTTTTGTGGATGCGCTTTTCTAGTGGTTTGGATAAAGAGGATAATATGGAAATTGGCCTATAATTACTCATGATGAAATCGTCTAATGAACCAGCTTTTAAATAAGGATACACTTTAGCGATTTTAAAGGCTGATGGGAAGTGACCTTTGGTGAGACATTGATTGTATATAAAAGTTAGTGACTCGCAGATCGCCTTTGCAGCATAGCGAAGGATCCGATTACTGATTCCATCTAGTCCTGATGAGTTATTGTTTTTTAGGTTACTGAGATGAGTAAATACTTCAGTGGTCGTCATTAGCGGTATGTTTGTGGGAATGTCTCCATAGCATTTGCTCTCACAGAATGATGATAATAAAGATATGTCATGAGACACATCTGGTATTGCAGCCTTTCAGTTGGTTTATGTCAGACTGAAAGAAACTACTGAATTGATCACATGTAACCTGATTTGATGGTAACGATTGTGATGATATGTTTTTGTTTATAAAGGTAGTAATTGCTTTCCATATATCTTTAGTGTTGGTTTTATCTATTATTAAGTTCTTAAAATAGTTTTTCTTTTCATTTCGAATAACATATTGAACTTTGTTTCTCAGACTACGGTACATAGTTAGATCTCTATTTTTATGTACCCTGTCCCGGTCTCTCATAAGTTCAACTACCTCCTGTTTAATCCACGGGGGCTAAGTGTGATGTTTAACACGAACTTAATTAAATGGAACATGCTTATCAAATACACTTAGAAAGGTCTTCAGCCAGTGGCCCAGAGCATTATCTGGGTCAGGAAGCGGGTAAACATAGTCCAGAGATGAGTTGAGCAAGTCTTGTAAAAAGGCATCTTGATTGAAGTTCTTGTAATTTATATATTTTATACTTACATGTTTGTGTTTCGGAGTTATGGTACCTCTTTTTGACCACGTGCAATATACTGGGTAGTGATCGCTCATTGCATTAGTAGGTACAGTACATTCTGTGATGTTGTCAGCACACGTAGTATAGATATGATCTATAGGTGTTGCAGATGATTTTTGTTATTTTAGTGGCTTGTTTGAATAACTGTTGGAAGTTATATGACTCTATTATGTTTTCCCATATTTTGTTTGATTTGTTAGTGTCTATGTTGAAGTCGCCTAGCAGTATTATTTCTCTAGCATTACTAAAGACTACATCCATCATAGTGGTACATTTTTCATACCAGATATTTCCTGCACTGGGGTTTCGATAAAGATGGCCAACTACTAGGGGTATGCGATTTTGAAGCTTGACCTCAAGCCATACACACGCAATCTCACAGGTTTCAAAATCTAGCCTACGGTGGGCGTTAAGCGAGTTAGAAATATAAACTGCAATACCCGTCTCTTGTTTCTCTTCTAATTGTTTAAAGCCTCTGATAGCGATGTCATCATCTGAGATATTGCTATTTAATTGACTTTCGCTAACGCCGAACATGTGACAATTTTGATTCACTATAAGTGATAGTTCAGGCAGCTTCGCTAATAAATGGCAGCTATTTAAATGCCCGATTCTGAGCCCATTATTACTGAGCCAGTGTTCGTACTTATTAGACATTTTAATTAAAACACAAAATGAATACAACTTACGTCCCTTATAACAATACACACTCTAAAGTACAGAGAAACAGTAATATCTCTATCAATATACACGCACACACACGAAATACGTATAAAGATCAGTAAGGATGATCAGTGAAGACCCCCTCACTCAAATTATAAACGCAATCAAAAGTATTATAAAATATATCCAACTAAGTGTCAATCTCTGTGACTTCAATACGAGTCAATGTTTATAGCTACGTACAACCTAATACGTTGCTATATGAAACAATAACCAAGTATGCACTTAAACTTTCTAGGGGAGGCTCTTTCTTGTACCGAGATCCGGTGTTGCTTTGTGCTGAATTGCTAGTAAAAACCAGGCTGTGTTGGTCCTTGGTACAGCGACATCATAAGTGCCTGACGAAGTGAAGCTAGGCTAAAATGTGTGAGGTATAACAACTCTGGGTTACAATGGAATGGATACTGTTGATTTCGCACGGGTGTGTAACGACTTCCAACTACAGGCTCTGACTTGTGGCTAACAGGAGGCTGTGGTGGCACGTTTTTGTTACTGCTGGACTGATCCTTGCTGTGTAGAATAGGGAACGTATCTTCATAATTATAACCCTCCTGTGTGAAAGAAGGCGTATTGTACGGATTTGGTGTGGTGGAGATGTTCCTTCTGGCTTGGATATCAGGTGCCGTTGTTGCGAGTGGTCTGCTCTCTTCTGGCCTATTAGTACTTGATGTGGTGGGAGTATGTCGTCTGACTTGAGTTTGAGGTGGTGTAGCTGAAAGTGTCCTACGCGATCCAGTATTGGATGTAGGTTGTGTACGTTCTGGATATTTGATATTTTTTGGCTAGCAAGCTGGTGCCCAATGTAAACAAATGTACTTGATCCTTATAAAGTCGCTTTTAGGTGCTCCAGACTGTGAAGTAAACACCGGTTTGTTGTTGATAAACTGTATGTTGTTGTGAGAACAAAATTTCTGCACTATGTTGTTATTTATGTCAGCTAGACGACGCTGTAATCCATAACTCGGTGATATGATGGAAGAGAAGAAAATTGACGAGTTAGGAAAAGTGTGACGTAATCCATTCAAGAGCGCCAGCAGTTGAGATGTTGTGATTTGCTGGTTGTTCATGGTGTCATTAATACCAATATGAACGCTTGCCTTTTTAACGTTACGATTTACAGCCAACCTCCTAATCTTGTCTGTTAGCCGGTCAACACCAGCCCCAGGCAATGGGATTATGGAAACACTGTATTTTTGACTGAGGTGGCCATCCGTCGCTGTATAGATCTTTCATTAGAGAATCGTCTATTATAATGTGTGTACAATCGGGTCGTGCTGTCTGCAAATGTTGGTTGTCAGTACGCCTTGCCAGTTGTTTCTCCCATTTAGCAGCAGTCTGTACGTCTCCATGTGACTCTCCCTGTGTTTCCTGGAGGCGTGTGTTGTCTGTTGGCAGTGCACCATAGCACTATACGTTTTCTGACGAATTTTCTTGAAGAACTTCGAATCTGTTGCTTATTTTTACAGCAATGGGATAGACTGCTTGTAGCGTTTTATCTTCCTCTGCACATTGAGGTTTTTTCGCCTCTTGTTTAGTTATTTGTTTCTTGTGAAACTGGGCTTCAAGATTCTCCGATGTTGATACAGCTGCTTGGGAGTTACACTCTTGTTCAGTTGGGTTGGTGGTGGACTCATGCTGTAAAGTTTCTATTGTTTTTCTTAGCGACAGATTTTCCTCTCTCAGGAGCGTGATTTCTGCTTTGAGAGCAGTGTAGTCACTTTTGGTCTTGCTATTAGCTTCAATGTTCGCTGTAACAGTAGCAGTGAGCGCCTTTAAGGATTGTTCTATTACCTCAATGCGCCTATGACAATCGCACGATTGTCCATTGATAGTTGGCATGTTATCTAAGGCTGGTATTTCTTCTGCTACTCTTACGTTGGTCTCTACGTTGTTTTGGAGGTGCTCCATTGGATATTCAGTGGCCAAGAGCACTGATGGGGTAACTGGCCTCGTGTTGATGGTATTGTCCTGTTAATTCGTTGTATGTGTTAGTTGAGAAACATTGTCTGCTGTGATGTCCACAGCTGTAGTTGTGGGCTGTGTAGATTTTGATTCCTCACTCGAGACGAGCATGTTGATGACATCTTGTGTCTTTGATATGTCTCTACTCTTGACTGTATGTATTGAGTTCTCCAGCTCGACAAAGTCTAATTTTAGCCAAGAGTTAATGTTTTCAACGCTGCCCTGAGCTAATAATTTGTTCTTCGAGTAATACAAGTGTATTGTAAACCTGGCGTCGTAATCAGATCTTCCACGTAGGCCCAGCTCCTATCTTGTCTGTGTTGATTTCGATCAGGCTTGTAATAATTGATGAGGCACGTTCGAAATGCCTCATAATGGAGTGTATTGTTAAAGGATACTGTAACACATTGGCCAGAGTTGGTGTGTTGGGCGACTCAGCCGACTGGGTTCACACTCCTGGCTAGCGTAGTCTTCACTGCCTTCTCTTTGTTTAGTGTGTATGGTTTATTCGCGGCCGATCGTTAACAGGATCTTGTTTTAATACCAATCACCTCCAAAGAGGCCTCTCCTATCGATGACATTACTGCATCATGTTATCAAACCCGTTTGAAGAATGCAGCGGACTCATTGTAGTCTAGACGCGCCGCTGGCAATTTGAGGTCATGTGTTGTGGGTCGTTTGTTTTGATAATTGAGACAAGACCACAGAACTGATCAATGACTTGCGATATTGTGTGCTTGGCGACTTACCACGCGCTAGTCACGCATGGTTTAATCACATGTTGTCGTTTATCGATAATTGGTAAATTTCAAAATTGAATTACCTTACCGTCCATTTATCAAAGAAATCCTCATTTCACTAAACAACAGTCCCATAAACTTAAGATATTAATTCGTATTAGATCCAGTTTTAGAACTAACACAATGATATACACAGCATCTCGACTGAAATAGGCAAAATTTTGGTAAATTCTATAAAAATTGGGAGAGCTTGTGAAAACACGTCCGCTCGTAACCGGAAACCGGAATCAAAACCGGTGACCGAAATCAAAACCAAAATCTTCAGTACAAGAGGCAAGTGGAATAACTACTTCGATACGGGGACTCCTGTTTTGGACAGAAGAACGTTGCACAATTTACTGCCCGGCATATCTCACTTCATCTAGTCGGGTGGCGTACTGTAGAGTTATGTATCGTATGAATTGAATAAATGAATAATACATTGGCTGAAACAATTAAAGCACATAATCACAGGTATTGTTCGATTGGAAAGTATCAGTCATCCCCACGGTAATTTCACATTTAATACGAATTCTTTATGTTTGCATAAAACCGGCTTTAAACGACTAATTGCCTTGTTTTACTGGCCGTCTCATCTGTGCGGTTTTCATTTCCCGTAGGCCATTGGTAACAAAAGGATCAGTAGCTATTATGTAACCTATTTTCTGGAAAATTAAGGCTGGTGGAATGTAATATTTAGTCGATCATTAGGATAAAAGAAGGATTACAGAATTGTAGTTTACGAGGTATATCCGTGATAGACTATATTATTTTACTGAGCCCTTTACGTGTGTGTTTATTTGTATCAGGCAGAATGGAACTGCATTTTATATCTGGAGAAGTTTAACTGCATTTTATATCTGGAGAAGGGTAACAGCATTTTATATCTGGTGAAGGGTAACTGCATTTTATATCTGGGGAAGGGTAACTACATTTTATATCTGGAGAAGTGTAACTGCATTTTATATCTGGAGAAGTGTAACTGCAATTTATATCTGGAGAAGTGTAACTGCATTTTATATCTGGAGAAGTGTAATTACATTTTATATCGGGAGAAGTGTAACTACATTTTATATCTGGAGAAGTGTAACTGCATTTTATTTCTGGAGAAGGGTAACTGCATTTTATATTTGGAGAAGGGTAACTACATTTTATATCTGGAGAAGTGTAACTGCATTTTATATCTTGAGAAGTGTAACTGCATTTTATATCTGGAGAAGTGTAACTGCATTTTATATCTGGAGAAGTATAACTATATTTTATATCTGGAGAAGTGTAATTGCATTTTATATCTGGAGAAGTTTAACTTCATTTTATATCTGGAGAAGAGTAATTGATTTTTATATCTGGAGAAGTGTAACAGCATTTTATATCTGGAGAAGTGTAACTGCATTTTATATCTGGAGAAGTGTAACTACATTTTATATCTGGAGAAGTGTAACTACATTCTATACCTGGAGAAGTGTAACTGCAATTTATATCTGGAGAAGTGTAACTACATTTTATATCTGGAGAAGTGTAACTGCATTTTATATGTGGAGAAGTGTAGCGGCATTTTATATCTGGAGAAGTGTAACTACATTTTATATCTGGAGAAGTGCAACAGCATTTTATATCTGGAGAAGTGTAACTGCATTTTATATCTGGAGAAGTGTAACTGCAATTTATATCTGGAGAAGGGTAACTACATTTTATATCTGGAGAAGTGTAACTGCATTTTATATCTTGAGAAGTGTAACTGCATTTTATATCTGGAGAAGTGTAACTGCATTTTATATCTGGAGAAGTATAACTATATTTTATATCTGGAGAAGTGTAATTGCATTTTATATCTGGAGAAGTTTAACTTCATTTTATATCTGGAGAAGAGTAATTGATTTTTATATCTGGAGAAGTGTAACTGCATTTTATATCTGGAGAAGTGTAACTACATTTTATATCTGGAGAAGTGTAACTACATTATATACCTGGAGAAGTGTAACTGCATTTTATATCTGGAGAAGTGTAACTACATTTTATATCTGGAGAAGTGTAACTACATTTTATATCTGGAGAAGTGTAATTGCATTTTATATGTGGAGAAGTGTAGCGACATTTTATATCTGGAGAAGAGTAACTACATTTTATATCTGGAGAAGTGCAACTGCATTTTATATCTGGAGAAGTGTATCTACATTTTATATCTGAAGAAGTGTAACTGCATTTTATTTCTGGAGAAGTGTAACTACGTTTTATATCTGGAGAAGGGTAACTACATTTTATATCTGGAGAAGTGTAACTGAATTTTATATCTGGAGAAGTGTAACTGCATTTTATATCTGGAGAAGTATAACTGCATTTTATATCTGGAGAAGTGTAATTGCATTTTATATCTGGAGAAGTGTAAATGCATTTTATATCTGGAGAAGTGTAACTGCATTTTATATCTGGAGAAGTGTAACTACATTTTATATCCAGAGGGAATGTAACTGCATTTTATATCTGCAGAATGGTAACTGTATTTTATATCTAGAGAAGGATAACTATGTTTTATATCCAAAAGGTGGGTAACTGCATTTTATATCCAGAGGGAGTGTGTCAGCGTCTCAGTTACTCGTTGTCTGGGTAATGACAGAATAATTACATGTACATAGAATCGGTCAACACTGTTGACATGTAATGACATTTATTAACGTGAAATCTATACTCAGGCAATTCACAACTCAAGTTAAATGTCTTATGGCAATCTATAAAGTAAATATCTGCAATACACTCATGCGCTCTCGTATCATAAGGTTTCACACACACAGCACACAGGCTATTCAATGCCCCACTCTCTCAAATTTAGCAATCAGGTATTCGGTGCACTCTCTCTCACAAATCTCCCAACACATCCTTTCTCAACACCCGCCTAGTCCAGTCTTTCTGTTTCGCTCTCGATCAGTGTTCACATGGTCTCTGACCACGTGTCGTCCTTAATAGTCGTGCTAAGTAGGATGTTTCGGTTTTCTGGATACAGTCCTGTCCTTCACCCGTCTGTTGATGACTGGTGTCTCAGGTCATCCAGTTATCAGTTATCATTTTGTGGTATCTTCATTGCACTCCGGGCAGGTACATAGGTGCTCAGATCCTCCCCCCCCCACAGAATATGCATCAGCGTTCGGTGGCTAATAGTGCCACTTCTGTGTTGGTTAATGAGGCACATCGTTTTCCCGGTGTACCTCTCGTGTTTGGCCGTGCCAATTCTTACTCCCAAGTCTTGCATCCTGGACAGCGATGTGGATTCACTGACGTCAAAGTCTTCTGTTCTCGACATGTCTTTAAGGACGTTAATAACATCGGCACGATCCATGGGCTGGCCATCTGCAGGGGGTGCAGAGCCAGCCAGTTTATCAGCTCGTTCATTTCCCTCGACTCCCGCATGTCCTGGGACGAACATGAAGGTGACCTTATGGACAACAGATTTCCTCGGCGACTCATTCCACTGTCTACGTACAAAGTCATCCAGTGCAAGGTTGTACTGTCATTCAAGGACACTGTCCTGTCTCTAAACCCCCACTGTCTTGTCTATTCCTGGGTGTATAGTCCAGTCTACTCCCCTCATGCTATACATGTATCCTGTCCCTGCCCTATGTCCTCTCTCTCATACCTCTGGGACCCTGACAAGCTCCCGTCGCTCCCCATCGTGTCAATTATTATACCCTTATAAGTGACACGTTGTCTGATTTCTATATAATTAGTTTGAACTAATTCTTCAGAGGCCTCAGGGAGGCACTAAGTCGTCATGGTATAGTAAGTTGGGGTAGCAACTGTAGTTTGTAAAGGGTCTGATCTACTGTTGAAACACCGACCAAATGGAGTTTATTCCATAGTGTACTCTTGGTTCGTTGATACAGAGTCCAGATCTGTCGCACATTCTATTACTGTGGACTGTTACCGGACCAAGGTATCGTTGACATACATAATTGGTGTGAATCTCAAATAGCAACCCTCTCAAGCACCAAACAGTCCCACGGACAATGGTGTCTTTTTATGGAGACACATCAGGGGAATATTATTACACCTGTTCCCCGTAAAATGGCAATTCAAACTATTGTCCAAGATGTATGTACCTATGTATCTACTGTTATACCCCTGTCTAGCTTCCGCTCTTTAGCAATGATTCTAGGTAGTATACAGTGTTTCCCTCTTAAGAACTACTTATGTCCCCTGTTATGTATAGTATAATCTCCCTTGTCCCTTTTAATGGTGGATGTACTTTAACTGTTCGTGTGGTGTATGTTTGTGGTCTATTTTACAAATCTGTCTGTTCATTACAAACATGTGTGTATGTTTATAATCCGTGTCGTGACTTTCTCTAGGTGTCATTAGTTTGGTTCTCACAGTTCATGAATGATTGCATATTTATAATGCATGAGATGGATCACAAAACTATGATTCTTAGATACATGTCTATTGGTATCGTGTACTTGTCACAGTTACACATATAAAAAAAATGGAAAAATCTGGCTTCATTGGTCGGGAGACACGTGTTCAGGGGTGTCACGTGGTTGCAAGAGACAGTGCCTTCCGTGTGTTGTTCAACACACAAAGTAGTCGATTGTTAAAGTTTGCTGAAGCTATTCTAATCAACCTTCGTAAGCCGTCCTTGTGTAAGCAGAAAGACATGTTAGTCAGTTTAAAATTACCGTGGTAGACAATCGACATTACTGTGCGAACATGTGTATATTTCAGTTTGAAGGATTTATCTAATTAATTCACGTAAGTTGTGTGATTTCTGCAGTATGTACCTGACCAGATGCAGCGAAATATGCCAGGCAATAAATCGTGCAATCTATTGTTTGTGTCTTCGTTATTCAAATTCATCACGGGAAAACATTGTTTTGAACATATAAAATTGGCACAAATCAAATGTGTTGTAGAAGACGAATACAATATATAACATTGAGTCAAATGTGCGTAGCAGCTTGCACATTGTCTTACATTCCCTCAATTTTAAAACATTTCGAATGTCTTTCTCCCATCTTCTACTCACACATTCATACCACATGTTTCTATTAAAAATATACATGAAGTTAAGGTAATAAATGTTAAGTTAAGGTGATAACTATTGAGTTAAGGTAATTTTGTACCCTTCAAAAATGAATGACTTAAGTAAGAAAAATCTTTAGAAGAAACTTATAACTTTTACGCTGTTAGTTTTAATATCTTATTATTTAAATATATACACTGTGTTTTATATCACATTAATAGTTTAACGCACACCAAATTTTTGTAACTTCACAATTCACATGGTCATCAAGAAATTATGTCCTAACTTAGATAATTACGTAAAGTAAGTTTGTCTTGTGGTTCTTGTGAGAGAAAAAAATTTACCTATTAAATCTATTATCAATAACTAACTAAATCAATGATTTAATTAACACTGTTCTAACTGTGTATGGTTTTGAACAAAATAACTTCCACTGTTCTGTCGATGTGTGTGTGAGTAAAATATCACAATTTAATTAAAACCTGGTGGCGAGGTTGGTCGATCTAGTTGGCTGGTGTGTCTGGTATCCTGTTCAGGAGATCCGCTAGGATATTGTCTACTCCTCTTATGTGGCGTATAGTAAACGAGTAGTCCCGTAGCATCACGGCCAATTAGGTAATCCGACTATTCTTCGGCCTTCCCTGCTGGATCACTAGCATAGGCGAGTTGTCAGACTCGATGAAAAAGTGCGTGCCTGACAGAAATTTTGAGAGTCGAGTTACAATATACACAAGAGCCAAACATTCCAGCTCCGCTATGCTGTAATGAACTTCTGCAGGTGTTAGCTTTCTACTAACGTAGATCACTGGGTGGTCTATTCTTTCGTAGCGCTGGAGCAATACAGAGGCAACGGCAGTGGTGATAGGATCTGTCCTTAAGATAAATGGAATGGTTGTGTCAGGTAATCGTAATATATGTGGAACAGAGAAAAATTTCTTTTTTTTCTGATTACATCTTCTAAGCGAGCACTTTATAGATTACATTGGTTTGTGATCCCGCCAGTACATTTAGAAAAACATTCATCAACTAAGCAAAAGTGAGTATCAATTTAGTACAAAATTCTATCATGGTGAAAATACATATATTTTTTTTTTTCGTTTGGTGTGTGGCTTAGAGATCCGACCAAGTCGACGGCAGCCTTTTAAATGGCTAAGAGACAGCCTTGTTGGCTGAACCTCTTTCCTAGGGTGGTTTTCCTTTGTACTGGTTTTGACCAATTGTACACAACTGACAATATTTTCTTATATCATCACAGAATATAGGCCAGTAACAATAAGTCAGACCTTTGGCTTTAGTTAGGATATCAGTATGAAGTGGTGATGCCTTATTTATCCGTAATGTTGTCGGTATCACAGATAATTGATTTGTTAGTAGCAATATGGTTAATGTTAACTGCAGTTGATGTATACGCAGTCCTGTCAACAGTGTTATTACTAACAGCAGTCGTGGAAGTAATATGAGGAACTCAACTGTATACAATGGTAACTTTTAGTGTTTAAATATGCCTGTGTGTCTTGGCAAGAGTCTTATTGTTCATGTTTTTGTCTGAGTCGGTGGGTGTTATATCAGTCTTAATGTCGTCAATGATTCCTCTTTTGTTAATTGGTGGGGAATGCCGTTGTTTTCTGTTCGTGTCTTTCAGAAGGTCTTACTTGTCTGTAAGGGATACTAGGGCATCTGTTCCTAGTTCTAAATGTAGCGTTTCAGTTCTTTTGTTTGCATACTGTTTGTATGCGTGATCGCTTTCTTGCGATGTTACTTTAGTGATAATGCAAACTTTCTTAGGTTGTCAGGGCTGTTAATGACAATTTTCTTTGCTAACTTGAAATGATTACATGGGAGGAAATCTGCGTAGTATGCTAACCTGGAGTGTTTTATCATTTTGTGAATGGTAGTCTCCCTTGGGTTTATTAAACGCAATCTCTCTTTTTGACAATTGGATTTATATTTCATTGCAGTAGTTTTTGTCGCTGAGTTAGCTTTAAGGTAATTTTGCTCCCATGCTTGAATCTCTCTATTGGAACAGTTCTTAACCTCTTGTAGATTGCCTATAATCACTTCAGCACAAGGGCTGTCTAACGCTGCACAGAAAAATGTCCCTGTTACAAAAGGTGTATGAATATGTGCAACCGCTAAATGATATTTCTCGATGTTACCAGCAAATGTTCGGCAAGAAAATATTTGCATGTGTAATCAGTTTAATCACAAATGCTTTATATAACCCAATGAGAGTTGAACCGGAATCACGGAGGATTTGTTGTTGACGAACCCGTTGTGAAACTCAAGTCCCCCTTTTGAGGAAACTACAGAATTTATATTTTCATATGAGCATGTTATGGTATGGCCGCATTCTAATAACCCATCTTCATGAAATTTATTACACGTTTTACACTTATCAAAATGAAACACATCGATCACTTCCAGTGCATTTACTTCCTGGTGTTCTGTCTCACTTTCACACTCGCTGTCTAAACTTGATGTATCAATCAGTGCAGCGTTCATACTTTTTAACATCTTTCGTTCTTCACATTGACCTGAATAATGTCCCCAACTACGGCAAAACATATTTCTCTCTTGTATTCACCTCTTGTATTGGCTACGTTATCTCTGTTGTTTCTTAACCATCATTTCTAAATGTGTTCTGTAATTTGGATTTTTATCACACATTTCGAACTGTTCGTGTAACAATTGGCAATATCTGCATGGTGTCAACTTTACATTAGATTTACGTTTGTACGTAAATGGTTTCTGTGGGGTTTAGAATTTAAATCAGCTGCTATATTAATTTGGTTAGAATTTAATGTAAAGATATCCCTGTTTGCTTGAAATCGCTGATTCCCTTCGTTCCATTTCTTGAATGTTCTGGCAATCACTCTCTTGTAAAAACTTACATAATGTAGTGGGTAAGGATGTTATTAGCTTATCTCTTATCATCAAATCTTTTAATAAATCAAACATTGTGGATACCTTAGCTGCGGTTAACCGCTTCGAAAAAAAATTCCTGCACCTCTGATACGTAATCGAAGAAGGTTTGAGTTGGTTTTTTTACTTAATGTTGAAAATTGCAGCTGGAAACCCTGAGCGTCAAGAAGGAAATGTTGCATAATCCGTTCTCGGATATAGTCATAATCTTTTATTAGCTCTTGGGGGATGGTTTCAATAACATTTAATGGCTCTAGAGCGAGATTACGCATGTATATCATAGCCCAATTATCTTTAGGAATTTCACGTACTTCATTAAAGTTTCAACATTCTCGGTCCTGTTGTCCAGAGAGCACCACACAACAGTCGCCTTTTCCGGGTGGATGACAGCACTCATTTCTATGCACCAGTCAATCGCTTCATCTACTGTCGCCTGTAACTCCTGGGCTGTTTGCTCCCTATCTATCGCCTGCCTTTATGCAAGAATATAATGTTAGTATTCTTCCAACCCCTGGTTCTTCTAGGTTTGCAATCTTGCTCGTATACACATTAAAGAGCACCGGTGAGACTGCAGATAACTGTGGCAGTTCCGGGGTTAACATATGTGGCTCTGAGGTCCATGCGCCCAGACGGAGAGCAACCCGAGGAGAGTGCAGGACGGCTGCTATCCAGTTCACCTACCAGGGATTGACCCCTTTCTCCATCAGTGTGGTCATCAAAATATCATATCGAACTCTATTGTACGCATCCTCAAGATCAAGCGCTACCGCCATCGTTTCCTGTCTACTCTGGAACCCCTCATAAACATCAAAGGCAAAAGTGATTGCATTAGACCAGGAATCTTTTCCTGTAAGAGCTGATGTCCCAAGCCTCGGGATAGATGGTAGAAATGTCAGCAGAGAGAACAAACTGAAGTATCTAGGGATCACATTTGACAGGAGCCTATCCTTCAAGGACCATGTGGAGACGGTCGTGACAAGAACTCAAAAGGGACTCAATGCACTTATAACTATGGCTGCAATGGACATAGAGCAGAGAATGCTTTTCACACTATACTAGCACTTGATCCTCTCAGTAATTGATTATGGATTAGGTATGCTCACTGTCTCAGAGAGTCAGCTGGTGAAGTTAGAACGCATACAGAACGAAGCTATGCGGGTCATTCTGGGATGCACTAGAGACACCCCAGTAATGTGTATGCGTTACATCCTTGGTCTGCCGACTGTTGCTGGTAGGCTCAAGCTGATGCAGGCGAAGGCATACCTCAGAGTAGCTGCAGACACAGACCACCCACTGCATGAGGCGCTGGACATAGTTAAGGGTCAGCGACTGATAAGAGGGAAATCATAGATGGCTCAGGCGGAGGATACGATCAGACAGGTGTGCCCCCTGGAGAACATTAGGCGTGGAGAGGAGTGGGTCAGAGTGCCAGCGGAGCAGTCAGACTTGTGCAGAGTTATAATCACATTAAGCCGGGAGTGCAGGGAGTGGCCAGCATGGGCCACGGATGTAGAAATCCAGCAACTAATTCAGGATAATGCTCACTCGGGTGATGTGATTATCTACACAGATGGTTCGGTGTCAAGAGGTGAGAGAAGTGACTGGGGTTTCATAGCCAAAGCTAATGGTCTATGTTTGGGGCAGGAGAGCCTGGCATATGATACCACAACATTCAGCTTAAGAATGGAAGTGGAGGCAGTCACTGCGGCTCTCCGCTGGATGGAGAGTACCACACACACACACACACACACACATCGTTATTGTAACTGACTCAGAAAGCATGCTGACGAGGGTGAGATCAGGCAGACTTCGTGTGGAGTTGCTTGCTTCGCTTCGGAGGTCACGGGTGACAAGCATCGCCTGGATCTTTTCTCCTGGGCATGACGGTGTGCTTGGAAATGAACAGGCGGACAGATTGGCTGGCTCTGCAGAACTTGGTGGAGTATTGATACACGACAAGGCAGACGTGGTTGCGGCCTTGTGGGAGCACGTGCACACCTCGGAGGAGCAAATGGATTACCATGGTTTGGCAAGAATGAGACAACTAGGAGTGACGAAGGGATCTGGCCGACGCTCAAAACTCAAACGAAAGACGAGACGGACTTATAATCAGATTGCTACTGGTACTATTAGTGTTGGAACTCTTCGCTGGCTGCTGAGGATGGGGACGGAGCACTTTTGGGAATGCCCCGAATGCTGTGATGTCGATTCCTAAATCAATCAATCAATCAATCTATCATTCTCGGTCCATGCCGAAATACTGTCCTCGGCACACAAAAGTTTAACAATGCCTTGATATTTCTTACATTTTTTATTGTTTTGCTCTTTGCTCTCTAACTTTTTAGTAGCGATTTGTGCCTGTGATTCAATTTCTATCTGCTTCATTTTAATTTGCGTTTCAGATTCTATTTGCTTATTTTTCATTAATGTTTCAGATTCTATTTGCTCATTTTTCATTAATGTTTCAGATTCTATTTGTTTTGTCTGTAATTCCAACTCTTTTTGACTGGTAGCTGCTGCCAACTCTAATTCTTTCTGCATCATTTCTAATTTTTTTCTGTTTAATTTCTAGTTCTTTTTTCTTCTGTTGGCGTTCCAGTTCTTCTTTCTTTTGTTGGCTTTCTCGTAATCTTTCTTCTCTTTCTCTATCACAAATTTCTTTCTGTTTATTTTCAGCCCATTCTGTCAATTTGTCACCAGTATATCCTAGATCTCATCCTAATTGAATGCATTCTTTCAGTGTCGACATTCTCACAATTTTAGTTTACAGCAATACTAACACAAAAATGTATTATTTCCCTTTGGAAAATTTAATTTGGTAAACAATATAATATAAATGGCAAAATACAACAAAAGTGCTTACTTGTCAGTTGATTCAGAAAACAAAATTAAAGTACTTAGCTGGTATATGTGGTTTTAGTCCAGCGTTACACTTGACATTGGGATCTGCTGTACCAGTAGCTGCAATCGGAATGGCATTGGTTAACATAATTACACACAACGTCTGTAGTGGAAACAAAAAATTTTAATATCGCTGGAAAATTCTGCCAGTCTGATGTCGTATGTTTGAGGAAAGATGTTAACTATGAGTATTCTAATGTGAGATGTTTGTTTACGTTTCGTCGGTCAATTGTCTGTGGGACACCAAAAATAAACACATAAACAGTCGTCGTTACGTCAAAATGTATTGCAATGGTCTGCTTGTCTGAGTAGCACATTGATTTTTTTTATTTGGTAGAACCAAGACCCGTCAGAAATCTATCAATCTGTTATGTTTCTGCTACCAAAACCGGACTTGGAGCCCCCCAACTCTCATGTCAGCGTCTCAGTTACTCATTGTCTGGGTAATGACAAAATAATTACATGTATAAAGAATCGGTCAACACCGTCGCCATGTAATGACATTTATTAACGTGAAATCCATACTCAGGCAATTCACAACTCAAGTTACAATATCTTATGGCAATCTATAAAGTAAATATCAGCAATACACTCGTGCGCTCTCGTATCACAAGGTTTCTCACACACAGCGCACAGGCTATTCAATGCAACACTCTTTCAGCATTAGCAATCAGGTATTCGGTGCACTCTCTCTCTCACAAATCTCCTAAAAACATCCTTCCTCAACTCCCGTCTAGTCCAGTCTGTCTGTTTCGCTTTCAGTCGGTGGTCACGTGGTCTCTGACCTCGTGTCGTCCATAATTGTCGTGCTAAGTAGGATGTCTCAGTCTTTTGGATACCCTCCTGTCCTTCACCCGTCTGTATATGACTGGTGTCTCAGGCCATCCAGTGCAAGGTTGTACTGCCATTCAAGAACACTGTCCTGTCTCTAGACCCCCACTGTCTTGTCTATTCCTGGGTGTATAGTCCCGTCTACTCCCCTCATGTTATACCTGTGTCCTGTCCCTGTCCTATGTTCTCTCTCTCTCATACCTCTGGGACTCTGATAGCGTGTAACAGCATTTTATATCTGGAGAAGTATATCTGCATTATATATCTTTTGAAATGTAACTGCATTTTATAGCTTTAGAAATGTAACTGCATTTTATATTATTAGAAATGCAACTGCATTGTATAACTTTAAAATTGTAACTGCATTTTATATCGTTATAAATGAAACTGCAATTTATATCTGGAGAAGGGTAACTGCATTTTATATCTGGAGAAGTTAAAATGCATTTGACATCTTTAGAAATGTAACTGCAGTTTATAGCTTCAGAAATGTAACTGCATTTTATTTCTGGAGAAGGGTAACTGCATTTTATATCTGAAGAAAAGTAACTGCATTTTATGTCTTTAGAAATGTAACTGCATTTTTATCTTTAGAAATGTAATTGCATTTGATATTTTTTAGAAAGGTAACTGCATTTTATATCTGGAGAAGTGTAACTGAATTTTATATCTTTAGAAATATAACTGCATTTTATATCTGGAGAAGGGTAACTGCATTTTATATCTTATGTCCTTCAAGGAGCTCCGCTCTGTTTCTGCATCTTGTTTAGCTGCGGCACTGGGCTTGAGGCGGTCATACATCATATTTTTCAAACTACAGCTGCATTGTTGTACTGTTTAGGCGGGTGACACTTTTACCCCCTGGGGACGCCGTGGTGGTTTGATGTGCATGTTTATTTTTGAGACAGTCAGACGATGGTTTGTCCAACATTCGGCACCACTGTCACAGTCTTGCGTTCATTCACAATCAGGCGACATCATCCATATCCTAAGTACAACTTTGCTTGTGCAGGCATTTTGATACGGAGTTTATTTTTCAGGCAAGCCTGACAATCAACATAAGGCGTTATCTGCCTGATACATCATAATAACAATTAATTCTCGTTACACAATATATGAATGCACATTGTCACACATGGTCACTCTCTCTCTCTCTCTCTCTCTCTCTCTCTCTCTCTCTCTCTCTCTCTCTCTCTCTCTCTCTCTCTAAACATCGTATGCATTCACTACACTAAATATTCGCTTCAGAACAACACTACGTCCAGTCGGAAGGCCGGTCTGTCCCCTGTCTGAAGCAGCTCAGATTGTCGCTTGCCTACGTGGTCAAACTCCCTCGTGGTTTTCGCAACTCTGCGTGGCGTTCTCTTTGCACGCAGCACTGTCTACTTAGCACTCGTTACCCTCTAAGTTCTACTCTAGTTTACGTGTTTACGGTATTCCCCTGACCTCATACACCCGCCCCTGTTCTCGGGTCGGTCCCTCTGTTATTCTAACTATAACACATTAGTGTCCCCACCCGAGTCTAGTCTAATTACTGTCCTTATGTCCTAGCTTGGGTGCTGTCTGTATTCTGTCTCTACCTTTATAGATGTCCTGTCTCTATGTACTATTAGTCCTTGCCCCTCTTCTGTTACTAGTCGGTCCAACACCTTGACATGTTTATTTTTGAGACAGCCAGACTATGGTTTGTCCAACATTCGGCACCACACATGGATTTTGTCATCCGAACGTCCTGTCTGTCACTCCTCCTAACGATGACATAGTCAATGAGGTGCAACTGTTTCGAGCGTGGGTGCTGTCCTTTTTCTCATGAGAAGACTAAAAATTGTATTGGTAATTATGAGATCGTGTTTGAAGGTTTGAAGGAGGAGGATTTCTTGCTGTTACAATTTCCGACTCCGTGCTTTCCAATAATGCCACTCCAAGAGACTATGTCCATGCCTACTCTGGCATTGAAATCTCCAAGGAGTTTAAGTCTGTCTCCTTTGGAAACAGATCTTAATACACTGTGCAGGTCCTCATAGAACTTGTTCTTGACGTCATCTTCAGTTTGGTCATGGTTGGTGAGTAGGCACTTACGATGGTTGCATACTTCCTTCCGTTCAGCAGGTGTAACTTAATCCTCTGTCGTTTATAGCATTCGGAAATCCAGCTAGTTTGCCAACCAGAATTAATGGCAAATCCCACACCGGACTGGCGTCTTTCCTCACTTTTCCTTCAACTCCAGAAAAATGTGGAGCCGGCACCTACTTCACAGATTTGGCCTTCTTCTGCAAGTCGTGTCACGCTCAAGGCTGCAATGTCGATGTTGTACCTGCCCAGCTCTCTCCCAATCAGTGCTGTTCGTCTCTCTGGACCCGACGCGCCGTCTCCATCAAGTACGGTGCGTACATTCCAAGTTCCGATGGTTAAGGGAAAATGGTTTGCTCTTTTTGCTTTACTTGTTATTACTTTGTTTGTATGTCGACCGCAGTATAGGGTACCCACCAACTGCGGCTAGCTGGTTAGGTAATGATGGAACAGACAATGTGTATGGCACCTTTTCTAGAAATTTCCTTATGCTATGGAGGTGAGCTGTGCTTTTCTATAAAGGGCTGCCCAGTCGCTCAGAGGGCTGCCAAATCCCACTGCTGCCTCTTTCAGTAGAAGACGACCATATGGCCTGAGCCGCCTGTGTGCAGGTCTGCGACTACGAATGCGGAAGGTTTATATATCGTCTATAACTGCACTGAAGTGTTCGAACGTCCATCCACTCGGTCTTCACAGTTTGTCCTGAGTTCCCAGTTCCTACCAGCCTAAAATAGGTACCAGGACATTGTCCTGGGATGTAATGACGGCCCTTGTTAGCGGCATGATCCATCGATTGCCTAGTGCCCTATAACATATCATACGATCACCATATACTCAATCACCAATAGGCATATTGAAGAGTCCATGACTGTGTTTAATGCTCATTCTCATGTGAGTGATTTTCATCTCCGGATTATTCAGACTGGTGAGTTATATGTAGGCGATGCGTCATAAACATTTATGTGACCACTTGTTTGTGTCTTGAGCTGGAGCGAAGCAACATATGACCCGTTGTAAAGAGGAAACTAAGGTTACATGCTGTGAGCTGACGATTTATAAATTCTAATAAACCAGGTTATATGATTGCCTAGTTTGCATAATTCTCGCATATATCAGGACGAAGTGTGACAGTGGGAAGTGTTGGTAATGTCAGTGTGAGAAATACATATTTTTTCAACAGATTGGACACCTTTTCGTTTGATTTGTAAACGATAATTCTTTGTGACATCGGTGGGTAATTTCATTTGTAATAGATAATTCTCTTTGGTAACATTGCTAGTTTGGTTTGTAAAGGATAATTCTCAGTGGCATCGATGGTTAGTTTCATTTGTAAAGGGTAAGTCTCTGTGACATCGTTGTATTAGTTTGATTTCTAAAGAATAAATCTCTGTGACAACGCTGGTTAGTTTGATCTGGAAAGGATAAATCTCGGTGACATCGCTGGTTTTATTTATGAAGGATAATTCTCTGTGACATCGCTATTTAGTTTGATTTATAAAATACAATGCTTTGTGACACCGCTATATCATTTGGGGAACCATGTGAGGCCACTGAGACAGTTAATAAATAAATACACAAATATTGTTTGGCACTGATAGAAGCAGAAAAAAGAAGAAGGGATTAGAGGACGCACTAGACAATACGAAAATATGGCTGTCCATTTTCTATGTGATCTCATAATGTCTCATTACTTTTAAAAGACGTTCCCTATCAAAGCTACCAATAGTCATTTTATAGTCCACAAATCCAGTATAACATTACAAAATCCTGTTTCCTGACATAGGCCTGTAATGTGATGACGCCAACATATTGTGTAGGCCTGAAAGCACGGAGGGATATGTGACCAGTCTGTCCATCGCTTTAGTCAAGGCGTCCAACCCGGGCCCTGTCGTGAACCTGATATTGTCAGTCTGTCCATCACTTTAGCCCAGGCGTCCAACTTCAGCCCTGTCGTGGTCCTGATATTGTCAGTCTGTCCATCACTTTAGCCCAGGCGTCCAGCTCGGGCCCTGTCGTGGTCCTGATATTGTCAGTCTGTCCAACACTTTAGCCCAGGCGTCAAAACCTGGCCCTGTCGTGGTCCTGATATTGTCAGTCTGTCCATCACTTTAGCCTAGGCGTCCAACCCGGGCCCTGTCGTGGTCCTGATATTGTCAGTCTGTCCATCACTTTAGCCCAGGCGTCCAGCTCGGGCCCTGTCGTGGTCCTGATATTGTCAGTCTCTCCATCATTTTAGCCTAGGCGTCCAACCCGGGCCCTGTCGTGGTCCTGATATTGTCAGTCTGTCCATCACTTTAGCCCAAGCGTCCAGATCGGGCCCTGTCGCGGTCCTGATATTGTCAGTCTGTCCATCACTTTAGCCTAGGCGTCTAAACCGGGCCCTGTCGTGGTCCTGATATTGTCAGTCTGTCCATCACTTTAGCCCAGGCGTCCAACTCGGGCCCTGTCGTGGTCCTGATATTGTCAGTCTGTCCATCACTTTAGCCCAGGCGTCCAACTTCGGCCCTGTCGTGGTCCTGATAATGTCAGTCTGTCCATCACTTTAGTCCAGGCGTCCAAACCGGGCCCTGTCATGGTCCTGATATTGTCAGTCTGTCCATCACTTTAGCCCAGGCGTCCAACTTCGGCCCTGTCGTGGTCCTGATATTGTCAGTCTGTCCATCACTTTAGCCCAGGCGTCCAGCTCGGGCCCTGTCGTGGTCCTGATATTGTCAGTCTGTCCATCACTTTAGCCTAGGCGTCCAAACCGGGCCCTGTCGTGGTCCTAATAATGTCAGTCTGTCCATCACTTTAGCCCAGGCGTCCAACCCGGGCCCTGTCGTGGTCCTAATATTGTCAGTCTGTCCATCACTTTAGCCCAGGCGTCCAACTCGGGCCCTGTCGTTGTCCTGATATTGTCAGTCTGTCCATCACTTTAGCCCAGGCGTCCAACCCGGGCCCTGTCGTGGTCCTAATATTGTCAGTCTGTACATCACTTTAGCCCAGGCGTCCAACCCGGGCCCTGTCGTGGTCCTGATATTGTCAGTCTGTCCATCACTTTAGCCCAGGCGTCCAACCCGTGCCCTGTCGTGGTCCTGATATTGTCAGTCTGTCCATAACTTTAGCCCAGGTGTCCAACCCGGGCCCTGTCGTGGTCCTGATATTGTCAGTCTGTCCATCACTTTAGCCCAGGCGTCCAACCCGGGCCCTGTCGTGGTCTTAATATTGTCAGTCTGTCCATCACTTTAGCCCAGGCGTCCAACTCGGGCCCTGTCGTGGTCCTGATATTGTCAGTCTGTCCATCACTTTAGCCCAGGCGTCCAACCCGGGCCCTGTCGTGGTCCTGATATTGTCAGTCTGTCCATCACTTTAGCCCAGGCGTCCAATCCGGGCCCTGTCGTGGTCCTGATATTGTCAGTCTGTCCATCACTTTAGCCCAGGCGTCCAACCCAAGCCCTGTCGTGATCTTGATATTGTCAGTCTGTCCATCACTTTAGCCCAGGCGTCCAACCCGGGCCCTGTCATGGTCCTGATATTGTCAGTCTGTCCATCACTTTAGCCCAGGCGTCCAACCCGGGCCCTGTCGTGGTCCTGATATTGTCAGTCTGTCCATCACTTTAGCCCAGGCGTCCAACCCGGGCCCTGTCGTGGTCCTGATATTGTCAGTCTGTCCATCACTTTAGCCCAGGCGTCCAACCCGGGCCCTGTCGTGGTCCTGATATTGTCAATCTGTCCATCACTTTAGCCCAGGTGTCCAACCCGGGCCCTGTCGTGGTTCTGATATTGTCAGTCTGTCCATCACTTTAGCCCAGGCGTCCAACTCGGGCCTTGCAGTGGTCCTGATATTGTCAGTCTGTCCATCACTTTAGCCCAGGCGTCCAACCCGGGTCCTGTCGTGGTCCTGATATTGTCAGTCTGTCCATCACTTTATCCCAGGCGTCCAGCTCGGGCCCTTTCGTGGTCCTGATATTGTCAGCGCACTTCTCTGTCAGCTTCTTTAAAGCGCCCGCTATCTGGACAGTGCAGAACCTATCTCATGAATAGCCGTCATTCTTCTTGCTAGGAGTGTTTATTCTGTTCTCTTTAACTTCAGGCTAGTTTATGTTTGGTTGGAGAGTTTATTCTGCTTGTTCTCTTTAACTTTAAGCTAGTTCTTGTTTGGTTGAAGTCTTTATTCTGTTTTTTCTCTTTAACTTTAAGCTAGTTCATGTTTGGTTGGAGTGATTATTTTGTTTGCTCTCTTTAACTTTAAGCTAGTTCATGTTTGGTTGGAGTGTTTATTTTGTTTATTCTCTTTAACTTTAAGCTAGTTCATGTTTGGTTGGAGTGTCTATCAGGATGATAATGACTTCCTCGAGAAAGCCCACTAAATGCTTGACTTTGTTCGCAGACGGTCCTACCCAGAGAACGTCTTGTCCACAGCTTTCTGTTGCATAACCCAAGTCTCACGGGAAATGTCCCTTGTCAAACAAACGCGACCTCCGAACAATGAACCGAAGCTCATCCTCATCTTCCATCCACATGCCTATGCCATCAAGCACATTTTCCTCCGACATTGGTCTACCATGGAATCCGATCCAACCACTCGTGAGGTATTCTCCAATGGCCCTAGGCTAATTTTCCGCCGTAACCAGAGCCTCACAGACCACCTTGTGCATAGTCGCCTCCCCACGGTTACTTCATCTGTGGGCACATTCAAATGCCAGCGTAAGAACTGTCTGACATGCCCATACGTTGTTCAGACACCGGCGATTGCATTCCCCCTAGGTACCTTCTCCTTGAAATATTATTTTACTTACACATCCCGCAACCTGATATATGTTATCATCTGCAAGCGACGTGACATGAAATACATTGGACAAACAGGCAGACGCCTTGCTGCAGAGAACACCTCAGAGACATTAATCAGGGCGCTGACAAACCTGTCCCCTACCATTTTAATTCCTCCAAACATAATGGAGTCGACGATGTATGTGTCAATGCATTGAAACACTGACACTCGACAGACGGTTCAGAGAGCAGAACCCTGCCGCTGTCAATGCTGAGGTTAACGTACTCATCTATGAACACTCAGACAGCTCCGAAGTGCTCATCTATACAGATGGATCTGTTGTAAAGCAGCAGAGAAGTGCGTGGGCATTTACAGCCCGTTCAGCGGGCCGAACCGTTCAAGAATCCAGTGGTGCCCACTCTATGACCACGAGCAGCATAACGATGGAGGTGATGGCAGTTACACAGGCTTTCATATGGCTGGAATCACAACATTATACCAACGTGTGTGTACTAAGTGATTCAATGAGCATGATTCAGAAGGTCGAAGCTGGATCTGTACGTAGACAGTGGACTGAGTCGCTGCGGAAGTCTGTTGTCCGTAAAGTCACCTTCATCTTCGTCCCGGGACATGCGGGAGTCGAGGGAAATGAACGAGCTGATAAACTGGCTGGCTCTGCACCCCCTGTAGATGGCCAGCCCATGGATCGTGCCGATGTTATTAATGTCCTCAAAGATATGGCGAGAACAGAGGACTTTGACGTCAGTGATTCCACTTCGCTGTCCAGGATGAAAGACTTGGGAGTATGAATTGGCACAGCCAGACGCGAGAGGAACATCGGGAAAACAAAGCGCCTCGTCAACCAATACAGAACTGACACTATTAGCCACCGGACACTGTTGCATATGCTGGGGGGAGGATCTGAGCACCTATGGAAATGTCCGGAGTGCAATGAAGATACCCCAACATACCAAACTGTCCCCACACCCCTATATTTCCATATCAGACTGTTCGCATAGTATTTGCGACCTAAATCCTATCTGGCAACCCACTATACTTAAACTCTGCAGCCAACGAGCGCCTTCGCAACTGGCAAAGCCGCCTTTTCTGTCCCACATGAGAACGGAGTAGTTGTGTTTTTTTCTTTGTTTTCGGTATTTCGTTGTTTTATCTATCTGTGTTGTCCTGTCCTTGACAAAGATTCTGAGAATCGAAACGTCGGCCGTCCCGTGTGTCGTCTTGTTTGAATATTTGTGTATTTTATTTTATTATTCATTTTATATATTTATTGCTTCTGATGTTGGATTTTTGGATTTTCACCTGTATTTCGGGATACGGCGGATCTCCTTGTAAGGTATGTGCAACGTGTTTGTGTTTGGTACGTTTCTTCTCGCAGGAGTTAAATATACCTATTTGTTTCCATTTCATATTGCTATATCCTGCTGCAGCCGCTTGCTTTTTCTTCTATTGTGTATAGACATCAATCAGTTAATGTTTGTAGTTTATTAGTAATTCTGTTAGTTATGTATCTATGACATATACATTTACATTTTAATTGTCGATGATGTTCTTTCACAGATGGAAGTGGGGCAGCAAACAAGTAAATGAACAGCAGCCGCACCAATCAGTGAGAAGGTAATGTTCCAGGGGAAACAATCCAACAACGAAATGAGCTCCCCTTTCTACCAGCCGAAGTCACAAAAATTGCCCGCCAATGAGAAAGTTCAGACGTCATCCTGTGTGGATGTCCAGTTTGTGGATACAAGATGTGGATTCGGGATGTGGAAACCGGCCTGCCTGCAGTCGTTGGCAACAATTGGCGCCTTCACTGCTTGTTTTAGCTTCTCGAGTTTGATGACGCAAACACTCATGAGTTATGTGAATTCTCAGGTAGGGTATACAACAGTCCGTGTGAATTATTAGGGAGGCTAGACAACGGTGTATGTGAATTCTCAGGTATGGTATACAACGCTCTATGTGAATATTTAGGTAGGATAAACAACAGTCTATGTAAATTCTTAGGTAGAATATAAAAGAGTCGGTGTGCATTCTCGGGTACAATGAAGTATGTGTGAATTCTCAGATACATTGCAATACGAGTCTGTGTGAATTATAAACTAGACTGCACCAGATGACTATATGAATTCCTAGGTACAATGTACTAATTGACAGTATTGACAGCTAAAACGCAAACAATCTACAACAACGGTTGACATTGTAGTTACATAGAGTGTAAATAACAAACTTTTATGTCAACATTGAAAACGCACAATCAATATGTAGTTTAGTCGTTTAGTTTAGTTTAGTTTAGTTTAGTCTTTGGATCAACATCACGGCACACGGGTTTAACCCATAAGTGCTGGGTTTTCCTCCTAACTCAAATCTGAGTCTGGAGAAATTCAGCTCAATGCACGAACTCCGTAGCATCGTCGAGGATCCTGAAATATTTTGGGTAGATTTTTAAACTCGAAATTTTGCCCGGGCAGTGCCGTTAGGCTACTCTTTTTCGATTTCCAACTGCCAAGGGATTCTTTACGTGCGCAACAATACACACGGGCGTCCGATCTCACTACCCAGGGACCAGGGGAAATTTTATTACTGGAAGTCCACGTGAAAAAATCTCGGTTCTCACCGGGGCTTGAACCCGGGACCTCCAGCACTCGAGGCGGACGCCATACCTCGAGACCACTCAGCCCCTAAATCAATATGTAATAATCTGTGAATCAAAAGGGAATATACATATCCAGTTTGATACATTTAAATACAGAGACAATCATAACATCAGATGAGAGATGCATACACGAGGTTAAGAGCAGAATAGGTCAAAATCATTATGATAGAAAATGAAAAATATCTTATGCGATAACGCTGTATCATTGAATGTCAGAAAGAGAGTGCTGAAATGTTATATAGAACTTGTTGTTTTTTAAGGCAGCACATTATGGGTACTTTTATATGGATGTGAAGCTTGGACAATGAGCAGTCAGGCTGAAAAACATCTTATGGCTGTAGAAATGTGGTTTCTGAGGAAAATGCAAAGAATACCATGGACAGCCAGAAAGACCAATGAACAAGTTCTTCAAGAAACAAATGAAGATCGTAAACTGATTAGAGACATTAGACGTAGACAGTCACAATTTTTTGGGCATGTTATGAGAAGAAATGATTTGGAGAATTTGGTGACAACTGGTAAGATCGAGGGGACCAGACCAAGGGAAAGACCTAGAAGCAAGTACCTGGATGGCTTGGCCTTGTGGCATGGTCGAGACAGAAACACGGAGCTGATCCACGACTCTGGTGATCGAGTGAGATGTCAGAACATGACCGCCCACGCTTACCGGCATGGCACATGATGGATGGATGGATCATGTGTAGTGAATGGAGAAACTAGGAAGAGTTTGGAAGCAACGGGGATGTACTTCATGAAACGTATGTTGCGAATAACTTAAGACTGCCAGAGTAACTAACATTTGCCTGAGACAGGTAACAAAAAAATAAAACTAGATAAATATATGCAACAATCCCACGTGGCTCGGTCTCTTTCCCAAGTGCGGCCTGCGAAAGTGTCGCACACAGCAGGGACTCCTTGGCTCCAGCGACGACCCCCAGGAGTCTCCGAGAAAAATGTAATCGTGAACCGAACGACGTAGACAGGACCTTCTGAGCGCGAGGCAGACGGCTTTACCACTTAGCCACAGAGAATCCCAGGAGTCTCCGTGGAGAAGTTCTCAAAGTCGTCTGACTTCGTGTCCGAAGGTTGTGGGTTCGAAGCCGTCCTTCGGTTCACGAGTGCATTTTCTCGGACGATTCCTGGGGGTTGTCGCTAGAGCTACGGAGTTCGTGCTTTTTGTGACACCTTCCGCGCTGCATAAAGAGACTGAGCCATATGGGATAAAAACCCGGTGCAATGAAGTCGACAATGTCGACTTTTAAGCGACTTTATGCAACAATAACAAAGAGACAAACAGCTTTCATTGGTCATGTGATGAGAAGAGAGGCCTTGGAGAACATCGTGACAACCGGAACGATCAAGGGGAAAAGACACAGAGGCCAACGAGATAAATAATGCTGGATGAATTGAGACAGTGGCATTTAGGAATATCACCATCAGAGTTGATCCAGAACACCAAAGACCGAGATCTGTGGAGAGACATGAAAGCCTTACACCAGCTGCTGGCAGGGTGCTTCATGATGATGATGATGATGATGATGATGATGATGATGATGATGATGATGATGATGATGATGATGATGTCCTGCTGCAGCCGTTACTTATATTCAGAACATCACTAACCGAGAGATCCGCGAAGAGACATGCATATGCCGAGCAATCTAATGTGTGTGGATCATAAGGGTAAATGCATTTGAAGTTCTCACTTCAGGCATGTCAAGTCATCCTTAGGCTCAAACACACATTAACTCGCGTACTTCAGTCGCACATTTATTGGTTTAAATTTAAATATAACTCATCAATAATAACCACTTGAATAGGATAAAAAATCAAAGTTATGTTTATGTCATAAATCCAGTTAAGTTCTCTCTACACTTTATTTAAATACTCACATAACCAATATTGACTTTATTACACTAATAGCATTTAAAAAAAAAAAAAGTTACTTCATGAATTAAATATTTGACGATTTTTTTTACAGGCCTGCCATACATTGAACATTGCAGATCATTGGCACCTTGCCGTCTTGACAGACGATAGATTGTGCTTCAAAAAGGCATACTAACTTAACCCATGGCGGTAGCGAATGTGACTTATAAAGCCAATTCGCGCTGTAAATGTTCGTTCACAGTGGGTGCATGTGAACACGTGGTCATTCCCACCAGCATGCACCATCTTACGTCTCACACGATTGGTGTGTGACTTATCTGCAATAATTTTCTCCTTTGTCTTTATTCCATTTCTGATGTTTGCCGTCCATGCAACACTTTCAGCGGCGACTTGCTACCAATGTGCATTATAAATGCCTGTATCAATCATGTCCCGTTTACACACATCTCTATATCGTAGTAGAGGCCGACCCTGAGGTCTCTTACCCATCTGTAATTCACCAAAAAAGATGTCCTTTGGTATTCTACCACCATCCATCCTCCTAAAATGTCCTATCCATCTAAGTCTACGAAGACTGCGCATGGAATAAACCGTCACACAACCTGATCTTTCCAATACTTCAGTATTTTTGATTTTGTCTTGCCATTAATACCAAGAATTCTTCGCAGACACCGCATACGAAAACTGTTTAAACGTTTCTCTTGGTGTGAGTAAGTTGTCCAGGTTTCACTGCCATAAAGCAGAGTACTAAGGACACAGGCTTGATAGACAAGAACTTTTGTTTTGGCAGTAAGCTTCCTGTTCTCCCAGACTCTTTTTCTTAACCTATTCATTGTTGATGCTGCCTTACCAATCCGGATGTTGATTTCCTGATCTAGGGATAATTTGCTATTTACCACTGATCCTAGATATGTAAAATGGTCTACCATCTCTAGTTCGGCGTCGTCAATAAAGATTGATGGTACCCCGTGTGCACCTTGTGACATAATCTTTGTCTTCTTTTTGCTAATTGTTAAACCAAATTCAGAACAAGCATTGGAGAATGCAGATAGTAGACATTGTAATTCCACCTCAGAGTGGGTCGTAACTGCAGCATCATCTGCAAAAATAAATTTTCTGATCAGTACCCTCCTAATTTTGGTCTTGGCCTTCAATCTCTGAGCATTGTAGAGGCCGCCATCTGAGTGTGAGTGAATGTATATAACATCATCCTGATCACGAAAGGCATATTTCAGTAGAAGTGAAAAGTATATTCCAAAAGGGTGGGAGCTAGTATACAACCTTGCTTAACTCCACTCTTGATTTTAAACTCTTCAGAAGTTGCACCATCAAACTTGATTGTACCCTTCATGCCTGTGTGGAACGATTCCACAAAGGACAGAAGAGTTGGTGGGCAGCCAATCTTCTTTAGTGCCTTGAAGAGACCCTCACCACTGACCAAATCAAATGCCTTTGTGAGGTCGATGAAGGCAACAAACAGTGGTTGATTCTGGTCACGGCATTTTTCTTTGCAGAATCCATTAAGTTATTCAGTCATGTTATGCATGGAGCAGGCTAAAATATAAGATACAGAGACGTCCAATATATGGAACAGTTTAGAATATGAGAAGACACACAGAGGCGTGCTAAACACGGAAAAGATTAGATTACGATATGAGAAGAGACACAGAGACATGCTATACATAGATCAGTAAAAACTATAAGAAGACACACCGTGGTGTGCTATACATGGACAGTTTAGATTAGAAGACACACCGAGGCGTGATATAAATGGACAGCTTAGATTAGACGACACACTGAGGCATGCTATATATGCAACAGCAAAGGCTATGAAAACACACACCGAGGCAAGCTATATATGGAACAGTAAAGACTACGAGAAGACATACTAAGGCGTGCTATATATGGACCATTTACATTAGAAGACACACCGAGGAGTGCTATACATGGACAATTTAGATTAGAAGACACATCGAGGCGTGCTATACATGGACAGTTTATATTATAAGACAAACAAAAGCGTGCTATACATGGACAGTTTAGATTAGAAGACACACCGAGGCGTGCTATACATGGATCAGTAAAGACTATGAGAAGTGACACCGAGGCGTGCTTTACATGGATCAGTAAAGACTAAGAGAAGACACATCGAGGTGGCGTGCTATACATGGATCAGTAAAGTCTAAGAGAAGACACACCGATTCGTGCTATACATGGATTAGTAAAGACTATGAGAAGACACACCGAGGTGTGCTTTACATGGATCAGTAAAGACTATGAGAAGACACACCGAGGTGTGTTATACATGGATCAGTAAAGACTAAGAGAAGACACACCGAGGTGTGCTTTACATGGATCAGTAAAGACTATGAGAAGACACACCGAGGTATGTTATACATGGATCAGTAAAGACTAAGAGAAGACACACTTAGGCGTGCTAATGAAAATATAAAGTTGTGCCGAAGTCACCATTCTCTACCCTCGCTGTAGCAGACACGTCCAGGCATGACTCCATCTAATCTGTCAGTTCTTAACCCACGCGAGGTCTCACATATTGTTATCTTCAACAACGTTTGGTACAACATCAACAACAACAATAACAACAACATCAACAACAACAATAACAACAACATCAACAACAACAGCAGCGGCAGCAGAAACAACATCAACATCAACAATAAAAATATAGTCCAATTTACAGTATAACCAGTTCTATGGTCGTAAATGATAAACTATCTTTCTTGCAGGTGACTACACTGGAAAGACAGTTTGGCTTCAGCTCACGCCAAACCGGCTTAATTCTGGCAGCCAACGACATCGGTTACCTGGTCTGCGTGTTGTTTGTTGCCCACACGGCCAACAGGATCCACATTCCCAGGTCACTAGGTGGGTCGTTCTGTCGGACCCATAGTAAGAAGACACTATTCTGAACCATGATCCCACTGACACATGTTAGTTAGTTGCATATCTTTTACAGGACGTCGCAGTCAACATCAGCATATATTTTTTTCTGTTGTGATGTCTTAGCAAGTTAATGTTCAGAAGTTTACCATTGCTGTCTGAACGACCAACACCCATACCATTCGGTAAAAAGCCAACGCAAGGCAGTCTGTTGCCAAATAGCCTGCAGCTGCAAGCAGAGATTACAGTTAGTATTTATACCTACACTAGCTGATCCGGCCCGGCTTCGCCCAGTCCTTGGTGGGGAGCATCTCATTTAATTCATATAAGTAGTCATATAAGTTCTCGTTCCCGTTACCGACTGTCTGTCTGTCTGTCTGTCTGTCTGCCTGTCTGTCTGTCTGTCTGTCTGTCTGTCTGTCTGTCTGTCTGACCCGGCCCGGCATTGCCCAGCTCCTGGTGTGGAGCATCTCATTTAATTCATATAAGTAGTCATATAAGTTCCCGTTCCCGACTGTCTATCTGTCTGTCTATCTGTTTGTCTATCTGTCTGCCTGACCCTGCCCGGTTTCGCCCAGTCCCTGGTGAGGAGCATCTCATTTAATTCATATAAGTAGTCATATAAGTTCCCGTTTCCGTTACCGACTGTCTGTCTGTCTGTCTGTCTGTCTGTCTGTCTGTCTGTCTGTCTGTCTGTCTGTCTGTCTGTCTGACCCGGCCCGGCTTCGCCCACAACCTGATGGGGAGCATCTCATTTAATTCATATGAGTAGTCATATAAGTTCCCGTTCCAGACTGTCTGTCTGTCTGTCTGTCTGTCTGTCTATCTATCTGTCTGTCTGTCTGTCTCTCTGTCTGTCTGTCTAATCATTTATTGGTTGCAGTTAGAACAACCTTAGATAAACGAAGACCAACTTGGTAATATATTAACTTGGGTAAATGGAGCAGCGGCAGCAGCAGCAGAAGAAGAAGAAAAAGGAGGAGTAGGAGCTGGGAGGAGGAAGAGGGAGGAGGAGGGAGGAGGAGGAGAAAGAGAGAAGAGGAGGATGGAGGAGGGAGAGGGAGGAGGGGGAGGAGAAGAGGAAGAGGGTAGGAGGTGGAGGAGGGGAGAGGAGGAGGAGGAGGAGGAATATAACGCATATGCCTGTAGATTTAATAATGGCTGAGGTTGTTCCATGTCTTCTTAGAGTTGGCGACAGTGTAAAGAAATATAAAATCTTCAAACTTGATAGAGATAAGGTAACTATTATTTATTCATTCTTTAAGCAAAAAAAGATGAGTTACAATGTTATGCATTATGCATTATTTTTATGAAAACTTTGAAAATGCCTTACAGATTGTATCATTATTTATTATAACTCATATGCCGGTACATAACTATGGACAAAGAGTTTATAAATCTTTGAAAACGATGCCACAATATGACTATAAGTTATACAGAAAAGTTATGCCCCTTGAAATAACTTTTACAGAGTTAAGTCCCCTGAAATATATGAAATTATAATGAAAAATGAAATAATTTTGGGTAAGCAGCCGATTTCATACTAAAAAAATATGACAGTGGGCTGCGCTGGAATGAAAGGAAGACGTGTAAAAAATTTCATCTCAATGGGATGGGCCGTTCGCGAGCGCATTAGGGACATATAGTCAGACAGACAGACGGACGGAGATCGCCTTTTATATATAAGATATACCCATCCATGTTGGGTTTTCCTCTTGTCCGCTTACTCGTTAGGCCTCCCTCCATATACATCTTTTCCAGACTCTACACGCCCAAAGTATTTCATTTCCCTCACTTTCGTTTGTCTTAATAACCACATTTCTTTGACAATGAATCCCTGTTGAACGGTTCAGTGTGTTCTCTATTTCGCCCATGCAGGAGGAGGAGAGGGAGGAGGAGTGAGGAGGAGGAGAGAGTAGGAGGAGGGAGGAGGCGGAGGGAGAAGGAAGAGGGAGGAGGAAGAGGGAGAAAGGAGGAGGGAGAAGGAGGAGAAGGAGGGGAGGAGGAGGGAAGAGGAGGAGGGGAGGAGGAGGAGGGAGGAGGAGGAATGTGAAGGGAGGAGGAGGGAGGAGGTAGAGGGAGGAGGAGGAGGAGGGAGGCGGCGAGAGGAGGGAGGAGGAGGAAGAGGGAGGAGGAGGAATGTGAAGGGAGGAGGGGGGAGGAGGTAGAGGGAGGAGGAGGGAGGAGGAGGGAGGAGGAGGGATTAGGAGGAGGAGGGAGGAGTAGGGTGGAGGAGGAGGCGAGGAGGATGGGAGGAGGAAGAGGGAGGAGGAGGGAGAAGGAGGGAGGAGGAGAACGCAGGAGGAGAAGGGAGCAGGAGGAGGATAGGGAGGAGGAGGGAGAGGGAGGAGGAGGGAGGAGGAGGAGAGAGTAGGAGGAGGGAGGAGGCGAAGGGAGAAGGAAGAGGGAGGAGGAAGAGGGAGAAGGAGGAGGGAGAAGGAGGAGAAGGAAGAGGGAGGAGGAAGAGGGAGAAGGAGGAGGGAGGAGGAGGAGAAGGAGGGGGAGGAGGAGGAGGGAAGAGGAGGAGAGGAGGAGGAGGAGGGAGGAGGAGGAATGTGAAGGGAGGAGGAGGGAGGAGGTAGAGGGAAGAGGAGGAGGAGGGAGGCGGAGAGAGGAGGAGGGAGGAGGAGGAAGAGGGAGGAGAAGGAATGTGAAGGGAGGAGGGGGGAGGAGGTAGAGGGAGGAGGAGGGAGGAGGAGGAGGTAGAGGGAGGAGGAGGGAGGAGGAGGATGGAGGAGGAGGGAGGAGGCGGAGAGGGAGGAGGAGGAAGGAGGAGGGGGAGGAGTGAAGAGGAGGGAGGAAGAAGGAGGAGGAGGGAGGAGGAGTGATGAGGAGGAGGGAGGAGGAGGAGGGAGGATGAGGGAGGAGGAGGAGGGAGGAGGAGGAAGAGGGAGGAGGAGGAATGTGAAGGGAGGAGGAGGGAGGGAGGTAGAATGAGGAGGAGGGAGGAGGAGGAGTGAGGAGGAGGAGAGAGGGAGGAGGAGGAAGGAGGAGGGGAGGAGGGAGGAGATGGAGGAGGGAGGAAGAAGAAGGAGGAGGGAGAAAGGAGGGATGAGGAGGAGGAGGGAGGAGGAGGAAGAGGGAGGAGGAGGAATGTGAAGAGGGAGGAGGAGAAGGGAGGAGGAGGGATGATGAGGAGGGAGGAGGAGGGATGAGGAGGAGGGAGGAGGAGGAAGAGGGGGGAGGAGGAATGTGAAGGGAGGAGGAGGGAGGAGGTAGAGGAAGGAGGAGGAGGGAGGAGGAGGAGTGAGGAGAGGGAGGGAGGAGGAGGGGGAGGAGGGAGGAGGCTGAGGAGGGAGAAGAAGGAAGGAGGAGGAGGAAGGAGTGAGAGGAAGGATGGAGAATGAGGAGGGGAGGAAGGAAAGAGAGGTGGAAGGGGAGGAGGAAGGAGGAGGAAAGAGGTAGGGAGGGTAGAGGGAGGAGGAGGAGGGAAGGAAAGGGAGGAGGAAGAGGAGGAGAAGGGAGGAGGAGTGTGGAGGGAGGAGGAGGAGGGAGGAGGTAGGAGGAGGAAGAGGGAAGAGGGAGAAGAAGGGAGAAGGAGGAGGGAGGATGATGAGGGAGAAGGAGGCAGGAGGAGGAGGAGGGAGGCAGGAGAAGGAGGATGAGGAGGGAGAGGGAGGAGGAGGGAAGATGAGGGAGGAGGGGGGAGGAGGCGGAGGGAGTAGGAGGGAGGAGGATGGAGGAGGAGGGGAGAGGAAGAGGGAGAAGGAAGAGGGAGAAGGAGGGAGCTAGGAGGGAGAGGGATGAGAGGGAGGAGGAAGAGGAGAAGGGTGGAGGGAGGAGGTAGAGGGAGGAGAAGAGAGGGGGAGAGAGTCCTCTTCGCCATTCCGAATTCATACTCGTCTAGTTTCTTCCCTTCTACACGACTGTAGATAACTTCCTTACACATAAAAAGATGAATTGTTATTGATATTGCCGTGGCATGGAGGAATATCAGCAGCAGAGTTGATCCAAAAACACCAAAGACTGAGATCTACGGAGAGCCATGAACGCCTACGCCAGCCGGCACGGCACTTGATGATGATGATTGCCGTGTGACGATTCTGTGTAGTCACGTCATTTTCTTCCCTTTCTCTAGCGTTTTGGTTCGGGGATTCTTTCATCATCATCATCATATATTTACGTACGTATTTTGGGAGGGGGAGGAGGGAGGAGGAGGAAGAAGAAAAAAAAACTATGACAGTTGACAGCTCTGGAATGAAAGGAAGGCGTGTAGAAAATTTCATCTCAATCGGATGGGCCGTTCGCGAACAAATAAAGGACATACATATTTACATACATACATATATACATACATATTTACGTACATACACTTTGTTTTATAAATATAGATTACAATACAACTACGAGCAGAGATTACAATTAATATGTTAGTTTTAGTTTAGTTTTAGTCGATGGATCAACATCACGGCACACGGGTGTAACCCATAAGTGCTCCGTTCTCCTCCTAACTCAAACCTGAGTCTGGAGAAACTCAGCTCAGTGCACGAACTCCGAAGGATCCTGAAATACTTTGGGTTGATTTATAACTCAAAATTTTGTCCGGGCAGCTCCGTTAGGCTACTCTTTTTCGATTTTCAATTGCCAAGGGATTTTTTTACGTGCGCAACAATACACACGAGCGTCCGATCTCACTATCCAGAGACCAGGGAAAATTTTATTACTAGATGTCCACGTGAAAAAATCCCGATCATCACCGGGCTTGAACCCGGGACCTTCAGCACTCGAGGCGGACACCATACCTCGAGACCACGCAGCCCCCCCCCCCCCCCCCCCCATATTAATATGTATTCCTACATTTCCCGATAGTTAATATGTATTACTACATTATAATACATCCACAAGCAGAGATTACAGTTAGTATGCCGTCCTACATTACAATTAAATCTACAAGCAGAGATTACAGATAGTATGTCTTCCTACATTACAATTAAATCTACAAGCAGATATTACAGTTAGTATGTATACCTACATTACAATACATCTACAAGCAAATATTACAACTAGCATGTATACCTACATTACAATGCATCTACAAGCAGAGACTATAGTTAGTATGTATAACTACATTATAATACATCTACATTCAGATATTACAACTAGCATGTATACCTACATTACAATGCATCTACAAGCAGAGACTATAGTTAGTATGTATTCCTACATTACAATTAAATCTACAAGCAGATATTACAATTAGTATGTATAACTACATTATAATACATCTACATTCAGATATTACAACTAGCATGTATTCCTACATTACAAGGAATCTACACGATCTAAAGCATGTATTCTGACATGACAATGAATATATTGACAGGTGTGGCAGTGATACTCTATGGACTCTCGGGTATAGCTTGTTCGCTTCCGCATTTCCTGTTTGGAGCATCAAACGTTGATCCAACAAGAGACAGCATCAACAGTACAGGATCCATCTTCAGCCAAACGTCGGCGGTGTCAGGCAGCTTGTGTGACCTCTTCAACAGCACAGGCGACCCTTGTGGGATTATCGCAGGTAGGATCGCGTCCCCATTCATCACTACCAGCATGTGCCGTGTCGACACACACGGGTGATCACCAGAGTTTTTGGATAGGGTGTGTGTGTATTCATGTCCCAATTACACGGCCTTACCAACTCCAACTCCAACTCCAACTCTTGAGACGAATGGCCCCGTTCAACTATCGACTATATCGATTTAGTTGCATTTGTGACCCTTATGTTGTATCTCGTTCTTCTTTCGTATATGGAGTTGCTTATATCTGCTTCATTGAAGATGTTTGAGTTTCTGTAATTGTGATCGTTTTATCCACGTGGTCTTACACACCTGGTCAAGGTATCGAGCTATTTAAAGCCAGTAATAATGGCCATGACACGGCTGAACACGGGTTGGATGCCCGGGCTCTTCGTCTGCGAAAGTGAGGGAAAGACTAGCCGCCTCTTATCCAGTGCATTCAGGCCTAGCAAATGTGATGACGCTATCATAGGACAGGCCCGTAGCAAGAAACTGCCTTGGCACACTTATAATAACAAACGTGTATTCCTACATTACTGTAAATCTTCAAGCAGAGATTACAACTAGCATGTATTCCTACATTAGGAAGCGTCCATATGGCGTCTAGCATGTATTCTGACAATACACAGATTTTAAAAGCAGAGATTACATCTAGCATGATTTCTACATTACAAGCAGTCTACAGGGCGTCCATAATGTTTGGTGACATGACAGGCACTGCAATGATACTCTATGGGCTCTCTGATATAGCGTATAAAATAAAAACAACAACAACCATTATCGATTGAAACAAACAGAAAAACGAATGCATGTTTGCCTAGAGCAGACATATTTCCTGTTGCAACTTTCGTGTGTTACATATGGATACTCAACACATAAGCTAAACATCATACGTAAGCCTTTGAATGAAGAAACCAGAATCGTGGTTTGAGGGGGCGAAAGAGTAAATTTGTACGACCGATCGACAAAGTCTCGATAAGCGTCCACTCTCTCTCGATGAGTAGTGGGCCTGCAGTCAGTAAACTTGCATATATTTTCGGTCAATCCTGCCTGGCGTAGCTTGAAAGCTCGTCAGTAGGCGTCCAGTGGTTTTGCATGTATCACCGGGTACCGAGGGAGCGCGCTGAGCAATTGCTACTCTTGGCCTGCGTATGATGGAGGGAAAGCTCACCACAGGTCACGCCACTCTGTGCGATAGATATCTGGTTGATCCTGCCTGTAGTCATATGCTTGTCTCAAAGATTAAGCCATGCATGTCTAAGTTCACATTGTCCCACACTGAAACCGCGAATGGCTCATTAATCCAATCAAGGTTTCTACTTGGATAACTGTGGCAATTCTAGAGCTAATACATGGTTACCAAGCTCAGACCCTCGCGGAAAGAGCGCTTTTATTAGTTCAAAACCAATCGTCGTTACCCATCGCGGGTTGCGGCGTTCCCACTGGTGACTATGGATAACTTTGTGCTGATCGCATGGCCTTATATGCCGGCGACGCATCTTTCAAATGGCTGCCCTATCAAATGTCGATGGTACGTGACATGCTTACCATGTTTGTAACGGGTGACGGGGAATCAGGTTTCTATTCCGGAGAGGGAGCATAAGAAATGGCTACCACATCCAAAGAAGGCAGCAGGCGTGCAACTTACTCCCGACACGGGAAGGTAGTGACGAAAAATAACCCTAATAAACCCTTTAACGTGGATCTATTGGAGGACAAGTCTGCTGCCAGCAGCTGCGGTAATTCCAGCTCCAATAGCATATATTAAAGTTATTTTTTTCAGCGTTTCCATCTTGTTTCAGGATATTGCGGTCAACACCAGCATCTTTCAGCTGTATGTTGATTCCTAGGCTAGATTACGCTCATCAGCACGCCACGAGTTTCTAAGCGACCGGCTCCATACTCTCATAAGTCACTGGTGCGACTCGAACAACTTCTAATTCTCGTGCGCTCACGTCAACCACGAGAGTATTCGGGGTTAACGGAAAAAGCTGCTAACACCTCGGCCAGGGAGCCGGCGTATATTAAAGTTGTTGCAGTTAAAACCTCGTAGTTGGTTCTCAGGTGCAAGCGGGCGGTCCGGTTCGCGCCGGTTCACTGCCCATTGTTATTGCCCTACCATCTGCCGGCTCTCTCCGTTTGTGCTCTTTACTGAGCGTCACGGGTGGCAGGCACGTTTAATTTTAAAATAAATTAGTGTGTTCAAAGCAGGCCTCGGCTGCCTGAATAATGGTGCATGGAATAGTGGAATAGGACCTCGGTTCTATTTTGTTGTTTTAGGAACTGGAAGTAATGATTAGCAGGGACAAACGGCTGCGTTAGAGGTGAAATTCTTGCATCGCAGCAAGACGAGCTACTGCGAAAGCATTTGTCAAGAATGTTTTCATTAATCAAGAACGAAAGTCAGAGGCGCGAGACAGTCAGAGGCGCGAGACAATCAGATACAGTCCGTGAAGTGAAATGGAATATAACTTGGCTAGCTTATCCATTACATTTAAACTTCGAATCATTTGCAAGGTGCCACTACATTCTTACAAAACGGAGGGAGGAGTACCTGGGAAGCGACGTACAAGATAGCTTTGATAGACCCAAGATGTTACATAGAATTTATACATGTCAGCAACAGAAGCAGCAGTCCATCTGGTTTATGAGATATGACATTTCTACAGAAACTGATGGAGGGAAAGCTCATCACAGGTCACGCCACTTGATGCTGGTCGTAATTTTGTTATTCATCTATTTGTTGACCCTTTCCGGAGAAAGGGCGCTGGAGGGAGGACCAAAGGATCTGGCCCACATTGGGGATACCGAGGAAAGGCCAAACAGACATAAAATCAAACTGTTAGTGCTACCATTAATATTGGGACTCTTCGCTGGCTGTTGAAGATGATGACGAAGCATGTATGGGAATATTCCAAGTGCTGTGATGTTGGTTTTTGACTGAACTCAATTCTCTTTTCTCTTAAGTACGCCAACCGTCACAGCATTTTTAATTTTACTTCTACTTTCAGTAATACTAAATATATGTCAGAAAGAGGCAGTCATCACTTTGGCCACTTTATGAGAAGACAAACTCTGGAACATGCCTTGACAACCGGAAAGATCTGAGGAAAGAGAGATAGAGGAAGACAGTGGTAGCAGATTCTTGACAGTCTTGTGTCATGGCACGGAAAGGAATCAACACACGCTAGAGGTCGTAATTTGTGGAGAGGCATGATGCCACGCCAGCCGGCAAGGAACTGGTTGATGATGTCTTGACTACCTGCATCTAGTTTCACTAGTCAGTTTACTAGATTTCGTCTTCTTCACGAAGAATCGTGTCATTTGTTCTGCCCCTTCCCAGGGTTTTTGGCGTATATTGCTCGGATGACAATTGTAACGAGAAAAAGAGTTACATAGAACCTATACTTTTGTATGGATGTGAAACGTGGACAATGAGCAGACACACTGAAGAAACATCTGATGGCAGTGGAAATGTAGTTTCTGAGGTAAATGCAAAGAATATCATGGATAAGCAGAAAACCAACGAGCAAGTACTACAGAAACACATACAAGCCGTCAACTTATTAGAGAAACTAGACATGGGCAAGTGAAGATAGTTTGGGGCATTTTAGTTATGAGAAGAAATAAATTATGAACTTAGTGAGAACTGGCAAGATTGATGGGAAGAAAACAAGGGGAAAGCAGAGAGGTAAATATCTGGATGGCGTGGCATAATCGAGACAAATGCACAGAACTGATTCATGACTCTAGTGATCGTGTTTGCTGGCGAAGCATAATGGCCCACGCTTATCGGCATGACACCTGATGTAATTACTCAGAAACCACATCCTGCGGCCATTAGATATTTCTCAATATGTCTGCCTATTGTCCATTTCTAATTTGCACACACCAGTACAAGTTCGTTATCAAACTTAAACACTTTTTTTTTTTCTAACTACAGTTGACAGTCTTGTGTTGGTAAATATGTGTTCATCTATATAAAAGGCGAATTTCGCAATGGTGGTTTTCGTATACCCACATATTTCTTCCGATGTTATGATGTTTGAAGATATCAGAAACACTGCATCTATTTAAACAGACGAAGCAAAATATAATGATTGAAACTGGACGAAAAAACACGCACACACAGAAACAAGTGAAAGTTTCCATCAACATCTGTATTAATATGGATACTTAGCTAGAAAACTGAAATGTCAGTCACAAACAATGAATCCACATATCACGACGAGTACTACAAACAAAACGCCAGGTTCTCAGGCTTCCCAATCATATGTTTATATTTGTTGTTTGGTATCATCAGCAAGGCAGAAGTTATCTCTTGTTTATTCATCTACAAGGAACTAGCAATAGGTCTTTGCCCTGGCTATGTGGGATCAACAGGAGAAAGATAAAACTAAACACGCTCAAAGCTACTAATATTTTGCTCTGAATGTTTGAAGTACGCATTTGTTTCTTGAAAAGTTGCTATGGTTTTCGGCGCAAACATATTATATTAACAGGAACTGGTTACCTACCGATTTGTCAGAACATTAGAGAGGGTAGAGGCCATGGTTGTGATAAAATTCATGATGTTACAGGAAAAAAAATATACATAGATATACATAGACAGATGGAACAAGCTTTTCGAGATTCATGCTCTTTGTATGCCTCATTTAAAAACACGAATATAGACCGCTTATGAGTGGCCTCTCAAAACTTGCTAAACTGCTAATTTCCCGGAGACCATCTTCAGCGTGTACATACGGAAATGCAGCAACAGGGAAGGACATCATTAATCAAGACTGAAAAATGGCAATTACCGAGACAGCACGCGCAATAACTATGAATGTTATTATGAGTATCATTATATGGTGTAACACTAAATGAATAACTACAGATATTTTTATCCCAGGCCAAAAAGTCTCCGAGCAAACAAACCAAGCTGCCAAAGAAAGAACCGCTCAAATCTCTTTGATCATAATCGTTATGGGGATGGCTCTCCAAGGATTTGGCAACGGTCCCAGGGCTTCCTTAACAGCAGTATACATCGATGACAACACTGCCAAAGTCAACACGGGATTTTACGCAGGTTGGTATTCTTCCGCTTCTTGTTCGTCGTTTTTCTTTTGTGTTGAGTACGCAACATTTAGTGTTGCACCACAAAGGTAAACGCATTTAACTCCGGCATGCACTTGTGTCAGGATCACTTCCTCTAGACCAGTGGTTCTCAACCTGTGGGGAATTCTCCCCAGTGGGAATTTTAGGGTTTCCGGGAGGGGGAGAGGAAATTAAGTTTATTTCAAAATCGCGTTAATACAAGAACCGATTGCTTGACATTGTTTTTCCCTCCATACTTTACGGTTCCGTACTTCTAGCATTTCTAACATTCGTTTTATAACGTAAGTAGACCCGCAAATCACGTTTTATGTAGAAGTCTTGACTTGTTCTATTGTGTGTTATTAAATTTAGCTTCCATTTTTACGTATACTGTATAGGGGTGGGGGAATTTATAGGGAGGAAATACGAATGGGCGCGAATGACATACTGAACATATGGTTAAGGTGTGCATGAGCCAAAAAAGGTTGAGAACCACTGCTCTAGACAGATCCCATACCGGGAAACGAGCTGTGTCTACCCGTGGGGATGAATGGTCATTGACTAAGTGTTGTGGACAAATTCATCTATCTTGGCAGCACTGTGTCACAAGCTGCCACAATTGATGATGAAGTGAATGCAAGAATCTCCAAGGCTAGCGCCGCCTTTGGCAGACTGTATAAGAATGTATGGGACAGAATTGGAATAAGCCTGCAAACAAAGCTAAAAGTCTACAAAGCAGTTGTATTATCCACACTGCTATATGCTTGTGAAATCTGGGCTGTTTATCAGCGACACGCTAGGCAATTAAACCACTTCCACGCAGTCTGCCTTAGGAAGCTACTGAAGATTAAATGGCAAGACAAGATCCCAGACACTGAAGTCCTAGAAAGAGCGTCCATGCCCAGTATCCACAACATACTAATGCAGAATCAGATTCGCTGGGCTGGTCACTTGACTCGCATGCCAGATCACAGGTTTCCTAAACGATTTTTATACGGGGTTGCGTTGTGATAAACGCTCCCAAGGCGGCCAGAGGAAACGCTTTAAAGACATTCTGAAAATCTCACTGAATGCTTTTGGAATTCATCATGATACCCGGGAGACTGCAGCCAGAGACCGAAATTCGTGGCGTGCATCATTACGCAAGGGTGCAGTCACGTGTGAGGCAACCATGACTGCAAGAGCTGTGAAGAAAAGGCAGGACAGAAAAACCACTGTAGTAAATCCTCCTCCAGAAACGTCAAGCATTCTTTGTCCACATTGTCAAAGAACATTTCGAGCCAAAATAGGGCTTATCAGCTAATCTTAGAACTCACGGCTCCATACTTTCAACCCCAATGGATGAAATGAATGGTCATCATCATTCTTGATAGACAAGCAACACCCGTGGGGAAGTTTTATTTAAATATTGAGCACAACCCACTACTGGCAACGCCGATCGCATTCTGGTATGAACCTAAGGCCTATCCACGTCAATATGGAAGCACTATACTCGAGTTTCGCCCTCATTTGAGCTCGTCAGTAGTGCTTATCCCTGACCGGATCCGGAAACAGTCCCAGATCGCGCGTTTGAAGCGGGTGTGTAACCACGCGGCACACACTGGACACACCAAATCATCACAACAGAAAATAACAACGCTACCCATCGTAGGCTATGCTCAATCCTCAATTTAAATCCCGAAACAACCACATAATGAGAAGTTTTATTTCCCAAGAGTTTTGCCAGGATATCTGATTTATGGCCTACATTTTGCAATGTCCAGCAGCCAAGGGATTTTAAACATGCACATCTTTCACACGGGATCTCCTTTTCGCGCCATTATCCGATAAATCTAGGGATCTGATCTCACTTCCCAAGATATCGCGGAGAGGGGGGAGACTTCCTAGATACTTAGATGCCAATGATTCTCAGCCATATGCTGGTAGCCAACCCTGTAGTCTTTTTAGTCTAATGCCCTGACGCAACCTCTCGGCCACGGCTGCCCAGGTCGGTATCCATAGAGCTGAGTTGGTGTAGGGGTTTGTAGGCTTGACAGCTCCTACAATGATCCCGTTACTGTACTGTCCTGACATTTTATAGTACTGTACTGTTCTGACATCTTATAGTACTGTACTGTCCTGACATCTTATAGTAGTGTACTGTCCTGAGATATTATAGTACTGTACTGTCCTGTCCTGACATCTTATAGTACTGTACTGTCCTGACATTTTATAGTACTGTACTGTCCTGACATTATATAGTACTGTACTGTCCTAACATCTTATAGTACTGTACTGTCCTGACATCTTATAGTAGTGTACTGTCCTGACATCTTATAGTACTGTCCTGTCCTGTCCTGACATATTATAGTACTGTACTGTCCTGTACTGACATCTTATAGTAATGTACTGTCCTGTCCTGACATCTTATAGTACTGTAATGTCCTGACATCTTATAGTAGTGTACTGTCCTAACATCTTATAGTACTGTACTGTCCTGACATCTTATAGTACTGTACTGTCCTGACATCTTATAGTAGTGTACTGTCCTAACATCTTATAGTACTGTACTGTCCTGACATATTAAAGTACTGTACTGTCCTGTCCTGACATCTTATAGTACTGTACTGTCCTAACATCCTATAGTAGTGTACTGTCCTAACATCTTATAGTACTGTACTGTCCTGACATCTTATAGTACTGTACTGTCCTGACATCTTATAGTATTGTACTGTCCTGACATCTTATAGTACTGTACTGTCCTGACATCATATAGTACTGTACTGTCCTGACATCTTATAGTACTGTACTGTCCTGACATCTTATAGTACTGTACTGTCCTGACATCTTATAGTACTGTACTGTCCTGACATCTTATATTACTGTACTGTCCTGACATCTTATAGTATTGTACTGTCCTGACATCTTATAGTACTGTACTGTCCTGATATATTATAGTACTATCCTGACATCCTATAGTAATGTACTGTCCTGACATCTTATTGTACTGTACTGTCCTGACATCTTATAGTACTGTACTGTCCTTATATCTTATAGTACTATCCTGACATCCTATAGTACTGTACTGTCCTGATATATTATAGCACTGTACTGTCCTGACATCTTATAGTATTGTACTGTCCTGGCATATTACAGTACTGTCCTGTCAACGTATATCACTGTACTGTCCTGACATCTTACAGTACTGAACTGCCCTAACATCTTACAATTCCGTAATGCCCTAACATCTTACAGTACCGTACAGCCCGAACATCTTAGAGCACCATACTGTCCTGACATCTTACAGTACCGTAGTGAGCTGACATCTTATAGTACTGTACTGTCCTGACATCTTATGGTACTGTACTGTCCTGACATATTACACTACTGTAATGTTCTGGTCTGGTCTGTTCTTCAGACCAAAACAGTCATGTATAGACCACATTTTCTTCCTTAGAATAATCATTGAAGACTGTAGAATTCCAGTCGAAATTAATCACCAACTTTGTCCACTTTCAAAAAAGCCTCCGAGAGTATCCACCGTCTTTCACTTTGGAATCTACTTAACATCTATGGTTTCCCTACCAAATATATCAATATAATAAAATCTTTCTTCAAAGGGATAAGTTGCTGCGTGAGAACAGAATCAGGCAACTCTGACTGGTTCTCAGTGGAAACGGGAGTGAAACAGGGTTGTGTCTTGTCACCGATGCCCTTTGGAATAACTATCGATTGGGTCATGCGCAAATGCACACACAGCACAAATAGGGGTATCCATTGGGTTGATAAAATTCTAGAAGACATGGACTTTGCCGACGACATAGTGCTTTTAAGTTCAACACACCCAGATGCCAAAGAGAAAATAAACCACCTCCAAAATGTTTCAGGACAAATTGGTCTCCAAATTAACACCGCAAACAAAAAAAAAAACAAAAAAATATTGATCTTACCAACAGTTCAGACGACACCAAATTAAACAACCATGTTCTTGATAAAGTCAATAGCTTCACATACCTAGGAACCAAAATGACATCTACAGGAGACTCAACGCCAGAAATATTATCTAGAATCGCACTGGCATCTGGTGCCTTCAATAAACTGTCTAAACATCTGGAAGTCAAAGACACTCAGCAACCACACGAAACTTAAAATCTTCAACTCTTGTGTGATTCCAGTACTAACTTATGGATGTAAGAGTTGGAAATCAACGGTAGCTTTAGATTTTAAAAAAATAGATAATATTGAGAAAAAATGTCTTAGAAGAATTCTAAACCTCCACTGGACAGATTCCAGAACCAATACGCAAATAAGACAAGAGACTAAGCAATATATTACATCCAATTTTATAAGAAAACGCCGTTGGAACTACATCGGCCATGTACTCAGAATGGACAAGACAAGACTCCCCTACCAAGCCCTCATATGGTCACCGGTAGGGAAAAGAAAACGGGAAAGACCAAGAGAGACCCTGCGTAGAACCATCATCAGAGAAGGTTCATTCAACGGCCAAGTGATTATCAAGGATCTACAACAGGTAGCAGCGAACCGCCAGACATGGAGAGTGTCACAGTGTTGGATCGCTAGGAGATCTGAATTCGGGCTCAAACAGGCAACAATAACTCCGTTAAATATAATATGGCAACATTTATTGAACTTAGGTATACAGTGCGTTGGCGCAGTGGGTTTAACAAGCTCGCACTGATGAGTTGCATATCACAGAGGTTTAACATCACACATGATTATGACAAACATTCTAAGCCAACTATCTAGCATATGTCTATGACCCTAAATACACATGGGTCTGAACTATTAAGTCCCTCTAAGGCAGGCCCTGTTGCCTCTCCGATGTCCCGTCTGTCTCTGCCCCTTCACACGTGTCGCAATCCGACACGGGTGGTAACTCTGTCCGAGTTCCTCGTGGACCCCGCAACAGGCGGGCCACATCAGTGTCCACGGGATAGTGGACTCACTGACCAGTCCTTCGAGAAGGCTCTGGATTACTCTGGCCTTCGAGTGTCTTACTTCTTTCCCTTGGGCGGGAGTTGTAGCCCTTCGCCAGTGTGTATTAACTTATGTTGGTTTACCGTATAATGTGAGGCTGTGACAGGATTCCCCCTCTCCCCCCTGGTTTGATGGGTTGTTATAAGGTAATTAGTTCTGTACTAATTCTGTCACAGAATCACATAAAGTCGGTGTTTGTAGTTTGGTGGACAGTAACTTGGTAACCTACATATTGGCATCAACACTCATGTATTCTCCTATACACCACTTCACGGTGATTTGCTGAAGAGGTCTCTCTCTCTCTCTCTCTCTCTCTCTCTTGTGTCCTTAAAAATGCTTATCTGACCGAAGTTACGTGACGTTTCCTAGTTGTTGCTACAACCCGTCCTTCTCAAAGTATCCTACTGATACCAAGATAATGAACCTCTGTGTTAGAGAGGATTCACAAGACAAAAGTCTTGGCTAATTAAGTACACCTGTAAATCTTGTTCTGTGTGTGCATTTTAATACACTTTTACTCTCGTATGTTGTATAATGCTGAATATGTAGTTACGCTGTTATTTTATCCCATCTGACTACATGTGTCCCTGTTGGCTTGTTAGTGTGTTGACTAATAAGTTGTTGCTTCTAATAAAGTGACTGTATTTTAATTGATAGTGTTCAGTTTTGAGTTTTGTGTAAAGTGTGTGCTGCATGTGTGGCTTATCTCCAAGCGTCACGAGTTGGGATACCCTTAATCATGAATTACCCCAATGTGTGTAATGCATGATCAGGCATTCCAAGCAGTGGTGCTTCGATGTAGTATCCTAAATATTAAACATGCATTAACAATTTAGACAAGTAATACAATTTACATGAAAGACGCAGACAAATTAAAATAAATACGTTTTGCGTACAATTTGTCCGCTCAGTATATCGCTCTCTCATTTAATTAATTCACCCTGTCATTCACACATCTTTCATTCAAAATAGTATTTGGTTCAAATATATAAGTAAAGTTGAGGTAAGTGTAATTGCTCTTAGAAAAAATGGAATAGGCGATATGTTCCCTTTAAGAAAATACGTACTTTTTGTACGATGAATCAAAAATGGTTTATAATTTACATAAAGAAAATTGCATAGGAAGAATATTTCGCCTATGAGTGGAAATACCTGTAATATTATGGTAGAAAATGTACAAATTACAGGTTGACATATTTTATATATATAATTCAATACAAATATAATACATATTCAATACTGAATTAATTAATTAACTAAGTAACTAAATCCAACGATGATGTGCGCGTTGTCCTCCTGTTGTCAGCGTGTCGTGCCATGAATGTTAACAGTTAGTATGGCTGTCTCTTGAGTGTTGTAATCGACGTAGTTCTCTTTTGGCTGTTTGCAAAGTCTCTTAGCAACAGCAAGTATGGAATGTTCTCAATGTCGAGTATGAAGTGTTCTTAATGCTTTCATGATCAATGTCAGTTCACTGGTTGAATTCATTTCACACATAATGTCTCTTGCTCGGATTGTTCCTAGAGCTTTGGTAATTGGTAGTATAGTTCTTCAAGTTTCATGTTTGGGTGTTATACGTACCCTATTCACTGGGGTGTTATTACTTTTAAATGAAAGTTCTCTAGCAGGTGTAGAGTTACACTGTTCTATGCCACAGAATAAAATATCACAGTTTCTGGTATGGCGAATGGTTAATGTACCTAATGTTATTCTGATGGCGCATTCGTTTGCCACGATAAAATATCAGCTATAATGTTATCGGTGCCTCTGATATGGCGGATTTCGAAGTCGAAATCTTGGAGAAGAAGACACCATCTTTGTAAACGATGGTTTTTCGGGACACCTTGCTTAAGCACCAACAATGGCGAGTTATCGGTGAGCACAACGAAGTGGGAACCTAAGAGGAACTTAGATAATCTGAGCATACAAAATAATAGACTTAATGCCACCAATTCCACAGTAGAGTAATGGATCTCTGCCTTTTTCAGCTTACGGCTTACGTAGAGAATTGGGTGTCTCACTCCTTGCACTTCTTGCATTAAACATCCACCAATTGCGATAGCACTCGAATCTGTGGTCAAAATAAAGGGTAAATCTATGTTTGGTAATCGTAATACTGGTGGATTAGAAAAAATGCATTTCAATCTGCATATTGCATCCTCTAAGCGGGTACTTTTACAAAATTTTTCTGGATGATGTTTTGTCAACATATTAGAAAAAACTGATGTAAGTTCTGCCCAGTTTGGTATAAACTTAGCATAATAGTTTATAAGACCTAATAAACTTCTAATTTGTTTCTTTGTAGTTGGAACTTCTAGATTAAGAATTTTCGAAACAATTTTATCATCTGTCAACAGTTTGCCTTCAGAAATTCTATGACCAAGGAAGTCTATTTGTTTATAGCCTATTTCAACCTTGGAAGGTTTGATAGTAAGTCCAAAAAGAAAGATTTGGTTAAAGACTTGTTGGAGTGTAAGTAAGTGAGAAGTCACGTTAGAAGAATGAATGCATATGTCATCAATATAAGATTGCACGTCCTTAATGCCGTGCAATAACAACCTAGTTAACCTGACAAATGTGGCGGGAGCGTTCTTGAGACCAAATGGAAGATATCTCTATGCGTACAACCCCAGAGGTGTAGCGAATGCTGTTATATGTCTTGACGAAGGGTGTAGTGGTATCTGCCAGTAACCTTTCGCTAAATCAAGCTTAGAAAATAAGGATGATTGAGACATATTCAAAATGAGGTCTTCACAGCTGTTCATTGGCTCCGCATCTGTTGTGGTTATCGTATTTAACCTTCTATAGTCTATGCACAAACGGATTGTTTGGACCTTCTTTTTCACCAGGACAATCGGTGACGAATATTGGGACATAGATTTCTGAATTATTCTATTTTTCTCTAAGTCCAAAATTTCTTTGTCTAAATTTGCTCTATAATGCAAAGGAATAGAATATGGTCTACATTTGACCGGTGTCAGATCTGTCAACACAATTGAATGTGTTATTTTGTCAGTCCGTCCAGGTTTGTTTGAGAAGATAGTTTTATAGTTGTTAAGGAGAGACAAAATGTCTTGTCGCTGCTGTTGTGTCAAAGTGTCAGAGATTTGTATGTCCTTTATACTGCCGTCGTCATTCATAATTGGTACTGGAATTTCAGTATTGTCTACGTCTGTTTGATTTATTACAGATGCTACTGTTTGTAAATTGTCCTCAATGTCATTGTCGTCGTCGTCGAGATTAATCGTTGTCAATATGTCGTCAAATTGGTCGTCGTTGTCATTATCCCATATTGTCGGTAATGTAAATATGTCTTCGTCGTCTTTGTTGTCGTAAGAGTGCGTCGTTAACGATGCTTCGTTTTTCGAGGTGTCATTCAGTTGGGTAATTGTCGTTTCGTTTCTGTCATCAGTTGGCTGCGTCTGCTTACTCGTGTCACTGTCCTCTCTAGCATAGTATGGTTTTAACATATTTACATGGAATATATTCAACTTTCCATTCAAAGAAATTTCGTAGTCAACTTCCGAAATTCTTCTCACAATTTTAAATGGTCCCTGTCAAGAGGTTGATAGTAAATTTCTCTTGTCAGGTAGCAATAGTAAAATATCCTGATCTGGTTTTAATACAATTGTTTTTGCACCTTTATTGGCGTACTGCCTGTACCTAAAACCTTTCTCCTGTAATGATGTTCTGGCCAGTATACAAGATTGTATGATTTTGTCTCTGGTGTCAGTGACTAAATCATAGGTGGAAATTGGTAGTTGGATATTTACAGGTTGTGATATGATATCTTTGTAAATCGTGAGAGGTCCTCTTGGGTTCGCTCCATATATCAATTCGAAAGGAGAGAACCCTGTGCTTGATTGTGGGACTTCTCTATATGCGAACAGCACCGTTGGGAGAAGTATATCCCAATCGGCTGGATTTTCAGCTGTCACTTTGGATAGCATATGTTTCAGGTCCCCATTTAGTTTTTCGCAGATACCATTTGCGGCCGGTCGATAGGGACTGGTGAAACATTGCTTTATGCCTAGTAACTTAGTTACCGATTGAGTGGCATTCGATATGAACTGGGTTCCCTTATCTGAAATTATTTTCTCCGGGAAGCCAAAACGGGAGAATATATTTAACAATACGTCCGTCACATCCTTAGAGGAGATAGATTTTAATGGAATCATTTCTGGCCATTTCGTACATAGATCAATAAGAGTAAAAATATATCTATTCCCTTTGCTTGAGATGTGGTTTAACGGGCCTACTAGATCAACTGCCACGATTTGAAATGGCCTCGAGGCAGTTGTGGTTGATTGAATTTCTGCTGTAGGGTTTTTTCCCTTTTTAACCAGTTTCTGACATATATCACATGATCTACAATAGGTTTTTATGTCTTGGCAAAATTTCGGCCAATAAAATTGGGTCAGGACCCTGGCTCTAGTCTTTTCGTAACCTATATGACCTCCGAAAGGTGAATCATAGGCTATCTTTAGTACTTTCTTACGATGTGATTGAGGTAGAACTACTTGCTGTATCGTGGTCTGATCTCTGGTGTATAATCTAGTCAGAATATTGTTCTTTAATCTAAATGTCCACGACGCATTTTTAGTTAATTTTGGTTTAAGTCCTACTAACCTAAAATATTGTGAAAGTGTAGGATCTGCTTTCTGTTCTTCTCCAAAATTAGTGATGGTAGTGTTTGGTGATATAATTTCTAGTGACTCCTGCAGTTGGTCGGTGTGGGTTTTGTGAGTTGTCTGTCGTGTTATTGCATTCGTGTATTGTGTGTGTTGTTGCACATCTACAGGCTTGGTAATTTGTGGATAGCTGGCATCCTCAGTTCGAGGTTTTAAGTTGGTCGTATCACTGACAGATTCAACTGCCCCTGCATTATGCACCTCGGTGAATTCTTTTTGAATTACTTCATTGGTTGTCTCCCTTGTGCTTTTGGCAGTTTGAGACAAGCACGAGTGGTGTTTCTCTTTAGAATCGCTGTTTGGGTTCTGGATACCGTTTTTCTGCTCCCAATCTCTGATTTCCTTTTCAGAGCAAGATCGTATGTTGGGCAGATTCCCAAGTATAATTTCAGCGACAGGATTTTCTAGTACTGCGCACAATACTAGTCCTGATATGAAAGGTGTGCGAATTTCGACAAGAGCAAGGGGGTATTTTTCGATGGTGCCTGCGAATGTGCGACAAGTTACGTGTTTGTGTGTATAGTCTTTGTCGTTGACTAATGTTTTCTTAATTCCACATAGCGTTGCGCCGGAATCGCGGATTAATGTGCACTTTTTGTTATTTACAAACCCTGTTGAGAAATTTAGCTTGCCTGTAGATGATATGGCAGCGTTGGCCATTTCATTAGAAATAGGGATCGTGTGGCCACATAACAATGTTGTGTCAAGTTGGAATTTCCTACAGGTGTTACATTTGTTGTCTGTAATGGTGTCAATGATTTGCACTGCATTCCCTAGCTCACTCAAACTTTCATTCTGATTGTCAGACTCATTCAATTGTTCAATATCTTTCATCTGATGAAGTTTCAACTAGTGCAGCATTAGCCTGCTTCATTATCTTTCGCCCTTCACAAAAACGTGAATAGTGCCCAAAGCTGGAGCAAAAATAGCATTTGACCGCTCTCTGATACGCATTTCTCTTGTTCTTTTGCTTCTCCACTATCATTTGGAGATGATGTGGATAATTAGGTGATTTGTCACACATCGCGTACTCTTCGTGTGTCAGATGACAATATTGACACTTAACTGGCTTCCTGACATTCGAGCGTGGTTTGAACTTGTTATCAGTTGGTTTCGAGTATCTAGTGTTTACAACTGCTGCTGTTTCGTTTTGACTTAGGTTTAATTGGAAAATATCTCGGTTCGCTGTGAAAAATGCGTTCCCCTTGGTCTCTATTTCTTGGATACTCTTACAGTCCATTTGTTTCAAAAACTTAGCAAAAGGTGTTGGGATTGTACTAACTATTTTGTCAATAATAATGAGTTCTTTTAGTTTGTCATGGTTGTTGTTAGTTTTAGCTGAGTTAATCCACTTTGTGCAAACATCCTGAACTGTAGACACGTAGTCTATGAAGGTTTGGTTAGGTTGTGGGGATAATTTTGCGAACTGTTGTTGGTAACCTGCTGTATCTAATGAGAAATGTTGGAGAATGCGTTGCTTTAAATAATCATAATCTTTTCTCATCTCCTGTGGAACTGTCTCTATTACTTTTAAGGGTTCCAGAGCTAAGTTTCTCATTAAAATAAATGACCAATCTGATTTTTCGACCTTATGGTAGGACATTAGACACTCAAAATTTTCCAGGTATGCACTGATAGAATCTCCTGAGCAAAATGCTTTAACGAGGCCTTTATACTTGTTATATTTTTGTTCCTCCTCCTTGCTTCTTAGTTTATTTACAGATATTTATACGTTGGAATCAATCTCCATTTGCTTTAGTCTTATCTGTGTATCGGCATTCAATTGGGCTAGTTTGGCCGCCGCCTCAAGCTCCATTTGTTTCTCTTGAGCCTGCAATTGCATTTTCTTTTCTTCTGCCTGCAATTGCATTTTCTTTTCTTCTGCCTGCACTTGCATTTTCTTTTCTTCTGCCTGCACTTGCATTTTCTTTTCTTCTGCCTGCACTTGCCTCTGTTTTTCTTCCCGTTCTATCGCTCTTTCTTCACGGGCAATGTTCTCTGCGTGTGTCTTCTGTGCCCATTCTGACAGTTTTTCTTCTTTATAACCTAATTTCATACCTACCTCAATACATTTTTCTAACGTAGACATCTTGTCTTTTACTTGTTGGTAATTTTAATGAAGTTAAATCCCTTAGACAAATGTTGGGGAGTAGAAAAGTTAGTTATCTCCCTTAATGTTTACATGAGCAAATACAAATGCAAAGTTTTGTTGGTTACAAGGTTGTGAATATACATACAAATCAATGCAAAACAATAATGTTACATGGATGGAGGATGGTAAGTACCGCTAAGGGTTGCAATGGGCATGATATGAAACTTATCTTATATTCCCTGAACTTGCGAATGTAGTCTCGTTCTCTCGCCACTGTTGGAAGATAGGTTACATACACCACAATTCGCGGAACAATCTGCTTGTAGAATCGAAAAAAAAATTAGTAACAGTCAAATGTCACAGTCATGTCAAATTTTATAGTATTAACATCATTGGGAGTTTATCTGCAGAGGGACTAATACTAGTTCATTTCTAGATAGCTGCAAAATTATTAGAACATGTTCAGTAATAAATTTGATATCATTTACTTAATTTTTTACTTGGCAATCAATAGCCGTCTGAACGTAAAGCTTGTGCCAAAACCGGAGCTTAGCCCCCAAAAAGCCTGTCACAGTGTTGGATCGCTAGGAGATCTGAATTCGGGCTCAAACAGGCAACAATAACTCCGTTAAATATAATATAGCAACATTTATTGAACTTAGGTATACAGTGCGTTGGCGCAGTGGGTTTAACAAGCCCGCACTGATGAGTTGCATATCACAGAGGTTTAACATCACACATGATTATGACAAACATTCTAAGCCAACTATCTAGCATATGTCTATGACCCTAAATACACATGGGTCTGAAATATTAAGTCCCTCTAAGGCAGGCCCTGTTGCCTCTCCGATGTCCCGTCTGTCTCTGCCCCTTCACACGTGTCGCAATCCGACACGGGTGGTAACTCTGTCCGAGTTCCTCGTGGACCCCGCAATAGGCGGGCCACATCAGTGTCCACGGGACAGTGGACTCACTGACCAGTCCTTCGAGAAGGCTCTGGATTACTCTGGCCTTCGAGTGTCTTACTTCTTTCCCTTGGGCGGGAGTTGTAGCCCTTCGCCAGTGTGTATTAACTTATGTTGGTTTACAGTATAATGTGAGGCTGTGACAGAGAGCCATGACTTCTGCCCTATGCGCCGACTTAGGCTCAAGAGGAAAGACTAACTAACTAATGTTCTGGTACCCTAAAGTACCGTTCTGGCTTGACATCTCAAAGTAATGAACTGCCGGATATCTCAAAGTGCTGTACTGCGCTTGAATCTTATTGTAATATACTGTCCAGACATCTCAAAGTACTGCACTGTCCTGACAACTCAACATACCGTACTGTCCTGACATCTCAACATACCGTACTGTCTTGACATCTGAAATTACTTCACTGTCCTGCCATCTACAGGGATTATGGCGTCGATGTCTATCTTGGGACCAGTTGCAGCCTTTTTGTTGGGCGGAGTCTTCAGCCGGATGTACGTCACACTAGAAGGTAAACACTGACGTGTAACTTATGATCGATATAATCACATGTAATCCAATCTGATCTGTAATTGGTGATCACGGTAATCACAAACAGAACTGAACAGATGCAGGTAAAGATCACGTTTTAGCCAATCACCTGAAAGTCACGGAATCTTTGAGTCCTTCAACTGACAAAAGGTGACGGTACTCCTAAAACAGACATGGTCGTACAGACGCGAAGACATAAGACTGCACGGAAGATGTTTGCGGCTCAAGCCTGGCTGCACTCTGTACTGCAGTTACTAGCAGCGGTTTGTATCTACCGGGTGTTTATCAAGTCTCCCTCCACTTTGTATGTAGAAAAAATTCTAAAAATAAAGTACACGATGTCATAAAAAAGTTAGCCCCTGTCCACCGTGAAGCAGTATGCAGCGAATGGCTGTCGTCTGCTTGAGTAATTCTTTGCACCCCAAACAGAATGGTGTACCAACGGTAAAAAGAATTTTCAAATGTTTTCTACATACAAAGTGTAGTGAGACTTTACAAACACCCTGTATTTCTGATATTTATTCAGTAGGAATCAGCTTGGCAGATGATATTAATGCATCTGCAATTAAATTTCCTGTGCGCTAACTGTGGGATATTAGGATCGTTTCCTACACAGGTCAGCTGGAATTGAACAATGGGCCAATCTGACATTCCAGAATTCCCCAAGGAGACTGGACGAGTAAATACGTCACGGGACGGGTGTGATTCTGCAATCTTGACCAGGCTGCAAGAGCATCAAGGTAAGTTAGACTAGAGGACTTTGAATGAAACCAAAGAAGAGTTGTCAACCAACACAGAATTGGTGTCGTCGGTTGCCACACGCCGTGGGAGATGCTGGGGGAGAGAATCTGAGCACGTAGAGGCTAAAGGTTCGGTGTGCAATGAGGATCTTAGCACGTATAGGCTAACGGTTCGATGTGCAATGAGGATGATCTAATCAACCAACCAACCAACTAAAATAAAAATTAACAAACCATCCAACTAACCAACCAACTAAGCAACCAACAAAGCAACAAGCTAACCAACCAACTAACCATCCAACCAACCAACTAATCAACCAGCCAACAATCTCTAAGATTTCTTATGTCGTCATACTTTGCTCATACCACACTTAATTAACCCATTACCATCATCTTCGTCAATATGCCCGATGTCATTAAGTATGGACGTTTGTGATTCTCCACTTCACGTAGAAAGTGTATCCAGTTAAACCTGTGCTCTCGTCCCGCCTGCATCATGTGACAGCACTTTCTGGGTATTTATCTCTGTTGTTGTCAACCCTACATCATGTGACAGCACTTTCTAGTAGTCCTTTAGTACAGCTTGTCCAGCCTACAACATGTTGCAGCACCTTTTAGGTTTTATCTCTGTTCTTGTTCCTCCCGCATCACGTGGCAGCACATTCTAGGTATTTATTCCTGCACTGTTCCATCTACCAATGTCCTAAGGTTTCATGATATTTTTGTATTTCCCCTCTTAACTGATTCACTGCCATACGCCATTTTAGTGACAGAATGGATCGAAACTGGACTACCAAGCGCCACTTTAGTGACATATTCTTGACAATTCGTTTTTTGTTTCATTTCGCTTATCTTCCTTAATTTTAATGCCCTGTAAATTACGTTTTACACATGAAGAAGATCTGTTATTTCAAAACAGCCCACGAGATAAAGCAAGTAACTTATATTTGAGCAGAAATTGTTAGTTAAATTGTCGTTGCTGCTTTATTGATTTTAGAAGTAGAAAAGCCCTTGGTTTTTGGCTCGCATATTTACATTACATAATAGTTTTAAACAATGTTAGATTATAGTTATGCTGATTTAAAGGGTTTTGTGAAAGATTCTAAACTTCTGTTAATACGTGATTAATGTGAAAACCTGCCTCGTCTTTTCCTGACATTTTCCATTTTGTTCTTCAAAATATGATGTTTTAATTGTGTTTTATTCGTTTTATGGAGCAGTTATAGTGATATTGGTGAAGAAAAGTGGTTTATTTATCATTATTCAGTAAAGTTAATTGGATTATCATCAGCGATTGAGAAGTGGTGCCTTCGTAAGTGGAAATTTCACGTAAATGTCATCCCTGTCCTCAATTTGTTTAAGATATCTAAAAAAATAAATGTTTGCATATCCTTTACAGGACATCACTGTCAACATCAGCATCATTCAGCTGATTGTTGATTTCTTGACAAGATTACGCTCAGTAGTTTGCCATTGCTTTCTGAGCAACCAGCTCACTTACCCCATAAGTTTCCGACGCGATTAGAACTGCTACCGATTCTCGCCGTCGTCACGTTACTCACGAGAGTATACGGGATTACGGAGAAAGTCGCTAACCCCTAGGCCAGTGAGCCGGCTTTAAGATCATCAGCTAATATTATTATTATATTTCTAACCTATAGTAATAGTAGCAATACCAACGTGTTTCTTGTGCAATCTCTTTTAATTTGATATATGATACCATATATTTGCTAACATTAAAAAAAATTTTACATCATTATTATGACATTATTATTATGAAATTTACAGATGAAATAAAATGTAAACTTGAAACTCTGCAAAACCCTTTGGAGGAAAGCGTTGACCAAACTTGGTTGAACATCAATAATACAATTCAATCTACCGCAGAAGAATGTCTCGGTGTGTTAACCACGCATAGAAAGAACAGATGGTTCGATCAAAGATGTGAAGAAGCAGTCATTAGGAAAACGAATGCCAGACATTTATGGTTAAATGACATCAACAACATCCAAAAGGAAGAGCATTATAGAAATGAATGTAAAGAGAGGCTACAAATATAGTCCGACAGCAGAAGCGAGAATATATGAGTAATATAATCAAAGATATGGAAACTAATCACCAGAAAAATGAATCCAGAAAATTTTTTTAAAGAACTGAAGTCAATGACACGAGGGCACCAACAAAACACATATGTTTTAAAAGACAAAAATGGGAATATGATAATACCAATGAGGAAATGTGCAACACATGGAAAGAATATTTTGTTGAATTACTAAACTGTGAAGCTCCAAGTAACATTTTCCCACAGGAAGAGGTTCTAACATGCGAACCACAAATTGAAGAACCTACATTTGAAGAAATCCTATATGTAATCACACGACTTAAAAACAATAAGGCAACTGGGACTGATGGAATTGCTGCTGAATTTATAAAGGCAGGTGGCCATGCATTACATCTAAAGCTATACGAACTAATAATAAAAATCTGGAGGACAGAAGAATTACCCCATGACTGGAAAGAGTCATTATTGATACCTATCTTTAAGAAAGGAGACAAGTTCCAATGTGGAAATTATAGAGGAATATCACTACTGTCCACAAGCTATAAGATACTATCCGCAGTATTACTAAATAGACTAAAACCATATTCAGAAGACATATTAGGTGACTGCAAAGAATGAGGAAGAAGATACAACCTGAAATAGGGGAAGAACAATAGAAGGTTAGGGGTTTGTAGAAGGAAAGGGTACAGTAAATGCTGTGTATATGCTGCGAACAGTTATTGAACGTGCTATAGAAGTAAACAAGGATATACATCTTTGCTTTATTGACTACACAAAGGCTTTTGATAGCGTTAGACATGTCAGCATGGTGGATATACTTGCAGATCTACAAATTGATGGGAAAGACATTAGACTTATAAAAAACATATATTGGAAACAACAAGCTGCAATAAGGATTGATAATGAAGTTGGACAGTATCAGCCAATTAAGAGAGGTGTTAGGCAGGGATGTGTGATGTCTCCAGATCTTTTTTCCCTGTACAGTGAAAATATTTTCAGAAATGTAGAGGATATAAATGGAATCAGCATTGGAGGACGAAACATCAATAACATTAGATATACAGATGATACAGTATTAATTGCAGATAATGAGTAGGACCTGCAACAATTAGTAGATGCGGTTGTTGTACACAGTGAGCAACTGGGGTTAGAATTAAATTGTAAAAAGACTCAGGTTATGGTCGTCAGTAGGAAGGAAGAAGTGCCACAATGTAATATACAAGTAAATGGAAATATTCTTCAACAAGTGAATCTGTACAATTATCTTGGAACAGTCTGATGGGAGATGCCTTGAAGAGATTAGAACAAGAATCGCCATGGCGGCCATCTTGAGCAAGATGAAAAACATTCTGACCAATAAGAAGATGTCAATTGAAACGAGAAATAGAGTGTTGAGGGGATACATAGAGCCTGTTCTTTTGTATGGATGTGAAACATGGACAATGAGCAGTCAAGCTGAAAAGCATCTGATGGCTGCAGAAATGTGGTTTCTGAGGAAAATGCAAAGAATACCATGGACAGACAGAAACACCAATGACCAAGTACTACAGGAGACAAATGAACATCGTAAACTGATTAGAGAAATTAGACGTAGACAGTCAAAATTTTTTGGACATGTTATGAGAAGAAATGGATTGGAGAACTTGGTGACAACTGGCAAGATCGAGGGGAACAGACCAAGGGGAAGACCGAGAGGAAAATACCTGGATGGCTTGGCCACATGGCATTTACGAGACAGGAACACTGAGCTGATCCACGACACTGGTGATCGAATGAAATGGCAAGTCATGACCGCCCACGCTTTCCGGCATGGCACATGATTGATTGATTGATTAGGTGACTACCAGGAGGGTTTTAGACAAAACAGATCAACAATAGATCAGATATTTATCTTACGACAAATAGCCGAGAAAAATTGGGAATATAAAAGAGATCTCCATAACATTTTTGTGGATTTTAAAAAGGCTTATGATAGTGTCCATAGGAATAGTCTATGGAATGCTATGCAGGAATTTGGAATACAAAGGAAGTTAATCAACATGACCAGACTATGCATGGAAGATACTTATAATATAGTAACATATAAAGGCAGGAAATCAGACCCTTTCCAAATAACATCTGGCTTGAAACAAGGTGATGCACTATCGCCGCTACTCTTCAATCTGGCTCTAGAGAAAGTTGTAAGGAAGGTAAAGGAGGAATGTGATATTGGAGGAACATCCAAGCTGCTTGGTTATGCAGATGATATAGATATTATAGGGCAAAGTGAACAAAAGACATTGGAAATATTGACTCACTTAAAGGAAAAAGTCCAACAGATGGGGCTGGTTATCAACCAAGATAAGACAGAATATATGGTAATTTCAAGAGACGGCATGGCTAAAAACTCTGGCCACATACAAATAGATAATATGACCATTAAAAGAACGGAAACATACAAATACCTGGGTACAATCTTCAACTGCTCCAACATCATAAGGGAAGAAATACAAACTAGAATCACCTCTGGAAATAAGATATACTATGCACTACAACATCTATTAAAATCAAATGCGCTATCTCGTATCACCAAAATCACAATATACAAAACACTGATCAGACCAGTTGTGCTGTATGACTCTGAAACCTGGAGTACAACGAAAGGAGACGAAGCCTTGTTACAAACCTTTGAGAACAAAATTTTAAGACGCATCTTTGGACCCATTAGAGATACACAAAGTGGAGAGTGGAAAAGAAGAAGTAACAAAGACATTTATGATCTGTTTAAGTCCCCGCTAATCACTGGTATCATGAAGACTAGTATACTATAATGGCTGGGGCATATAGAAAGAATGGAAGATAATAGGGAAACAAAACTCGCTTACACTCAGGAAATAAATGACCGTCGACCCCGAGGTAGACCAAGAACGCGGTGGAGAGATAATACATGTACAGACTGTCACCAACTGGCTTGAGGTAGCTCCCGGTTGGGCAACCACCCAGCAAACATCATTTTCTTCTGCTGGTGTTTAGTTCCGGATGCAGTTTAAGATCCCCTAACTCTGTCAGAAGGGACTAATTACCACCCCAGATCCCAGAGAGAAAACGTGGAAAAAATGTATGTTATGCTGATTTAAGACACTGTCCCTGATACTCAAGAAAACAGCCAAGAAGTGGCTCGTTGAAGATAGGATATATCTATATAGTTTTGGCTGTACTTGGTATCACCAGAAGTGAGAAAGGAGGAGTTAAGACATGCAACGTAATCTGGTAACTTATGACTGCATAGGCAAGATACCTCCCGGACATAGATTCCCACTTCTGGACAATATGTGTGAACCCCCACTAAATGATACAAAATGTGTGTACTTGATTACGCTACACAAACATTTATAAACATTTAGAATTATACGGACAAATTGAGTTTTAAAATACAACAACTGTGTTTATTATTTCTAGTATTGATGATCATATGATGATGATGATGATTATGGTATACGTAACTTAAGAGGTCACATAGGTCATGCTTCCCCCAGTGAGACGCAGTTCACTGTCAGATTGAAGGAGTCCAAAGTGGTCCCTTCACAAGGCTAAGTAACTTCCGGATATGGGTTGTTGACTGTCCATTGCTCCTAAGAGATCTGGGTTATAGCTAGGAAATCCTGTCATACGACGTTGTATCGAAGTACCAAAACGAGAGGGTAATCTCTCACCAGAAATTAAAATTCCGGCTTCCCTGGTACGCTATTGTGAATGTGTCTGAAGTCTTGCTGGCCATGCATGTAGTTTTATTCTCTTCATCCCTGGCTAGTTTCCCGTTGGCTAATTAATATATCCCCTATTAATTAACTCCACCTATTTTTCCATGTACAATGACGGGATGGATTACGTCCCAACTCTTCTCACCCCTCCTCCTTTCCTGTGAAGGGTAGTTTCATATGTCAATCAAATTGACCGATGTTCTGCCGCATGTCTGAAACAATGAAACATGCTTCGCTAGCGATGCAATAGACGTTGCGTCATAACTACATCCCCATCTGCGGTTAACACAAGCCTTCCTTGGTTGCTGTCAGAAATGTGTCAGCCATGTGTTCCTACTTTGCCGCTGTATTGCAGTGAGGTGTTAAGTATCTGGTCCTAATTGCTCCTTTGGGGTGGCAACTACAGACGTTGTCCCGTCTCCCCAATGTCTGGACTTTTACCGCATGTGTTATTTCAGACGGGTCTGGCTGACCCTCTTATCTCCCATTCTGCCGTGGCTGGATCACACGTTAGGTCCTGTTGAACTAAGGTGTTAGGTGTCTGCCCCTATTCCAACCACAGGATTCTAAACTAACACGTCAATCTCAACTGACTGGCTCCGCGATGTATCAACTGAAAACAGTGAGTTTTCAACCTTTGATAGCGCCCGCCGACTGGTGCCGTGGTGTCTGGGTTTTACGTTTGATCTGTACATCAAAGCTTTCTCAGACCTAGCATTACAGAAATGATGGGGCGTGCGTGGTCAAAATGTAATTTTCTCTTGTTTTCAATCTCTGTTAGTTTTTCCTTATTCATTGGTTGGGGACTAGATTATTTTCTGGTGGACAATTATTCTTTTACTTAAAGAATGATAGAATAATTCTTGTGGGCTCTTTAATTCCTTTCAAACTTGTGTAATTCGGATGCTGCCGGGGCTGTCCCGTCACATAGCTTCCCAATTTAAGTAGGCTCATTAATGAAGCCTATAACAGAGCCTCGGCAGCATTCAAGAATGTATCTAAGTGCTCTACATTCTAGAACAGCCTCCAAGTCTGGGTTCCCAATATTCCTTGTGGCAGTGGGTTGTTCTATGAGTCAAAAGAAATATCCCATGTCCATCATCCCAGGATAAATCTTGCAAATCTTTGCTCCTGGTTTTATGTTGAATTTCCGTGCTATTGCTCGGCAATGTCGTGTCCTCTGGAGGTTTTACTTTTTCCCAGCCGGGAAATTGCAAAATGTAGAACAAGATTCTCCTGCGCCGCATAGAGACTGTTATTGTCCACTCAATTTCTGGCCCTTGTCATATAAGCAGAGGAAGTGCCATCAGTGTTTTCTTAAAAGAATTGGTCGCAGTAATGTTGCTCCATTTTCTTTTCCTCCATCGGCCAAAGATCATAATAAAATCCTTTAATCTCCTCCTTTTGGCAGGAAATTTGCTAAACATCATAATTTTATGATGTGCATTCAACTCATACTTGCCTCTTTCTTGGTAGGATGTCAGTTTACTACCTCTTGATTTAAGAGGTTTCTTCCCTGGATAATTCTTTATCTGAGTGAGTTCCTCTCCAACAGAGTTCCATTTTGAATCTGTGTTTCAAAGTATTAGGCTAGTAGAAGTTGTACAGTTTTGAGAAATCCTGTGGTTCCCCAAGAACTGTGAATTTGCATCACTCCTTGTAGAAGTATACATAAACAGATGTTCTACACATCCAACATTGGTTGAAGTGAAAGGTAAACAAGATCCTGAGTGTTGAGTATACCAACCGCTCCTGGTTTGTTCCGCTGCAGAGTCCATCATTTGTGATCCCCTGTTAGCTTCAGCTGTGTTGATGATAGGTATTACCTTCATCTTGTCCAAAGAAGTATTTTCTTCTTTGTTGATAGCAGACATGTTTATCGTCCCTGAATCAGAGTCCGTAGTATAATCTACATGAATGCTTTCTTTATCTTGAATTTCCTTTTCGAAAGACTCCAAGATACTGACATCGTAAGAATTCTCCGCCGTGTCTTGCTTTCCCTCCATGGCTGGGCTCTCTTGTGCCAAGTCCAATTAAGGTATTCTCTCCCTGGTCTGGTTTTCTGGTGCCAAATCCAATAGAAGTGAATGTTGTGGGGTGTCATTTTCAACGCCATCTCCCACCTGAGATAAGTAATTCATACTGATTATTGTTTCATCTTGTGTGGCCACACCGTGAGAAACAATGGAATCCTGTTTTACATCCATTCCAGTCTCAGCTGAATTCATTTCCACTCCTAGTTTATCTGAACTGAAGGGAATAAAAGAGTCGGGTAAGGTCTCGCCTTCGATCTCTTTAATAGTTTTCCTCAGGTCCTCCTCCTCCTAGGTTTTTCTCCTTTGGGAAGTCTTAGGAAGCTCCTGAGATTGCTGGGTTGCCAAGCCAGCTAATCCGCTTTTATTTCAGTGTAAAAATGTTTCACGTTTGTGACTGTTTACTGTACGCTTGGTACATTTCCTCCGATTCCATTTCTTTTTCGGAATTGAAGTGGAAAGCATCTGCCTTTCTGTGCCAAAGTTTTTGTTTTTCTGAGCCATGGGGATTTGCAAAGGAATGCATGCCTCTTCTTTATGACGGTCAGCTTCCCTGCTTTCTATCAGAGTTTCGGCTTGAGAGATTGGCTCTTCCTCAATCGAGCTGGTAGATTCCTCTATGTTCAGTGTTTCAATTTGCTTCTTCTTAATCTCATCTTCTTCAGCTTTGTGACGCATCTCTGCTTCTAATTCTGCAAGTCTTTTCATCACCTGTTCATCTTCTTTGTCCCACCAATCCATTTCATCTCTAATAAATAGTTCTAGCTTCTCTCCTATTAAGCCGAGCCTTATGCCCCATCCTCTAGCGGACTCTAAGAAATCTGTGCGTGCATCCACGATCTCTTCTCAGCTTAAATTCAGGCAAGTAATTATATTATTACCCTACAGAGAGCTAGTTAGATTTATACTAGAGCAGGATAGTGACAAGAGGAACAGACACTGCTATGAGAATGATAGTAGTGAATTTGAGTGAGAAAGTTGATGCAAAGCAGTCCGTCATACACTGAATTAACTAAGCATTATCAAATTATTCATGATTAAATCAAATGATAAAGCATGTACTCAAAAAATCATCAAGTAAATTATCAATAAACTAATTAATATCACTAATTAATGTGATTATTAATTCTACAGTGGTGAATGATGTAAATTAACTCATATGATATTATCCATTATTAACTTTTTAACAAGTTATTTAAATTCTACAGACTTCCCTAGAAACAAATTCCTAAGTTAATACTTAGCAAATGTAATGGGTAAAGAATGAAAGAATGGTTTATGAAAATCAATAGTCTAGAATTTATTCTCTGATTCTATCATGGATGAGAAGTCCTAATGTGTCAAAATCTTGCCTACAATCAAGCAAGCTATTACATTAGAAATAAACTATAACTAACTAATGCTGCTAAGAATGTAAATGAGAATGACCTAGGTTCTATCCATGGGCAAGACCGGAATAATACCAGACTAACAGATTTGAAATAGGTTTGTTCCTTGCGAGCGAACCAAAGTGTTCTAGGGTTTACTCCCGGATTCTATAGCGGACGAGCAGACCAATATGTCACCAACTGGCTTGTGGTAGCTCGCGGTTGGGCAACCACCCAGCCAACATCATTTTCTTCTGCTGGTGTTTAGTTCTGGATGCAGTTTAAGATCCCCTAACTCTGTCAGAAGGGACTAATTACCACCCCAGATCCCAGAGAGAAAACGTGGAACAAATGTCTGTTATGCTGATTTAAGACACTGTCCCTGATACTCAAGAAAACAGCCAAGAAGTGGCTAGTTGAAGATATAATATATCTATATAGTTTTGGCTGTACTTGGTATCACCAGAAGAGAGAAAGGAGGAGTTAAGACATGCAACGTAATCTGGTTACTTATGACTGCATAGGCAAGATACCTCCCGGACATAGATTCCCACTTCTGGACAATATGTGTGAACCCCCACTAAATGATACAAAATGTGTGTACTTGATTACGCTACACAAACATTTATAAACATTTAGAATTATACGGACAAATTGAGTTTTAAAATACAACAACTGTGTTTATTATTTCTAGTATTGATGATCATATGATGATGATGATGATTATGGTATACGTAACTTAAGAGGTCACATAGGTCATGCTTCCCACAGTGAGACGCAGTTCACTGTCAGATTGAAGGAGTCCAAAGTGGTTCCTTCACAAGGCTAAGTCACTTCCGGATATGGGTTGTTGACTGTCCATTGCTCCTAAGAGATCTGGGTTATAGCTAGAAGATCCTGTCATACGACGTTGTATCGAAGTAACAAAACGAGAGGGTAATCTCTCACCAGAAATTAAAATTCCGGCTTCCCTGGTACGCTATTGTGAATGTGTCTGAAGTCTTGCTGGCCATGCATGTAGTTTTATTCTCTTCATCCCTGGCTAGTTTCCACGTTGGCTAATTAATATATCCCCTATTAATTAACTCCACCTATTTTTCCATGTACAATGACGGGATGGATTACGTCCCAAACTCTTCTCACCCCTCCTCCTTTCCTGTGAAGGGTAGTTTCATCTGTTAATCAAATTGACCGATGTTCTGCCGCATGTCTGAAACAATGAAACATGCTTCGCTAGCGATGCAATAGACGTTGCGTCATAACTACATCCCCATCTGCGGTTAACACAAGCCTTCCTTGGTTGCTGTCAGAAATGTGTCAGCCATGTGTTCCTACTTTGCCGCTGTATTGCAGTGAGGTGTTAAGTATCTGGTCCTAATTGCTCCTTTGGGGTGGCAACTACAACTCCCCAATGTCTGGACTTTTACCGCATGTGTTATTTCAGACGGGTCTGGCTGACCCTCTTATCTCCCATTCTGCCGTGGCTGGTTCCCACGTTAGGTCCTGTTGAACTAAGGTGTTAGGTGTCTGCCCCTATTCCAACCACAGGATTCTAAACTAACACGTCAATCTCAACTGACTGGCTCCGCGATGTATTAACTGAAAACAGTGAGTTTTCAACCTTTGATAGCGCCCGCCGACTGGTGCCGTGGTGTCTGGGTTTTACGTTTGATCTGTACATCAAAGCTTTCTCAGACCTAGCATTACAGAAATGATGGGGCGTGCGTGGTCAAAATGTAATTTTCTCTTGTTTTCAATCTCTGTTAGTTTTTCCTTATTCATTGGTTGGGGACTAGATTATTTTCTGGTGGACAATTATTCTTTTACTTAGAGAATGATAGAATAATTCTTGTGGGCTCTTTAATTCCTTTCAAACTTGTGTAATTCGGATGCTGCCGGGGCTGTCCCGTCACACAGACCTACAAGCACTTGGAATCAATGACTGGCAAGAGAAGTGTAACAGAAGTTGGGTATTGGTGTTAGGTGGGAAAAGGCTACAGCACGATTGAGCATCGAGATGGAATGGGAGGAGAGATGCTCAAGTCGTGACGTAGTTTGTTGTCAAGTTTTAGTTTACATCTGAACCTAGCCCTAGAAGGCAGGCCGTCAACACGTTTGTATTCTACCATGACATTGTATCGGCTATAACGTTTAATAAAGTTGATTTAGAATTTCTACAAGACTTGTTAAGCCATCGTTTCATCATACACTGTTATATATGGCTTAAATGGAGCCGTTTGACCAGGATTCTGGACTTTGCCGTCGCGGACGCAATGTGAAGTACTAAGAAACAGCAGAGCACAGCAGAGAACTTTTAATGAACACCTTTCTCAGCTTGCGGCAACAAGAAAAGGAGGGAATCTAGAATCTTGTTGGAAGTAATAATCAAAAGATCCAGACCAGACTACCTTTTGAGGCCTGCAACTTAGAACAAGCGTTTTTTCCCGACCAGGCGATTGGAATACCTATTGAAATCAGTTTTTGGATGGAGCTACCATCTACCTTCGTTGGATTGTTAGAATCGGGGGCTGTTTATTATCGTGCTCTGGAGTGACCGAACTGTTGTCAATATCCTGTGAGTTTTGACCTGCCGTCATTGCAGCCGTTGTTTTAACCTAGCTTGTCTAAAGGTCACTTGCTTGCTGGAGGACTGAGGAAATTTTTCTGCTCTCAAAATATAAAACAATGGCCACTGCGTCGTCTGTAAAACTTACAGCAACCAAAAGCCCGGCTAGGGGTGGTTGTCTGTAAATATTTCGGAATTCTGCTATCAAGAATCTTAAATTTGCTAACAGAACATCTTGTCAACTGAAGGTCAACTGTCAACTTGAACAACTGAAGGTCATCTAGTTGGAGTAACTAAAATAGATGGTCAGCTTCTTGTCGTATGATGAGCGCCACAATAATTGATCCACGCTATTCTGGACGATCAGTGAACGTTACCAAATTTTGTCCTTGCTCGGTTCCAGAATGTTGACGCCGCTACTCTGATTTAGACCGAAGCTCCTTATAAAGTTCGGCTGAAGTACTGTTTTTTTTATCACCGTCGTCCAGTGATGGTTTTGATCGCTATGGCCCAGTAACTACCCAAGTCATTGTTACACAGTCCGCTTAGTAAAATTTTCCTGAACAGGTCATTATAGTCGAGCCGTTGTCAGGTCATCTCCGGACTCTGTTGTGTGAGAGAGCCGCTTTCTCAGATCAGTCAACCGCTGCTCTACACTGTCGATTGTTTGGAAAAGCTGACTATCATTCACTGCTGATTTCAGAGGGCTGGCCAGTGCTGTCCTCTGATCACAATCGTTCCTTGTCGTGCCCGTCCCTGGGTGGCTGTTACATCCAATCGTTCCTTGTCGTGTTTCAAGAGCCCGTCCCTGGGTGGCTGATACGTTCAACCGCTCTTCACTATCCAATCGAGCCCGGTCGAGCATTTTTGATCCTTACTGAAGCCGCTTTGTCGATCTTGGTTCAAGTACTCGAGTACCGTGCTTCTCACTCTCGGCATACAAGGGCATGAACGTCAAGGACCAGGTCATTTTCGATTGGAAAATTTAGTTCAACAAGAACAGGGGTAATATAATTAAATGTTTCTATTAGATAAAAAATTATTGAATTTCAGCAGAAAGATAACATCCTTTGGCTAATTTAAGACTGCATATTAAGAAGTATTGATTGTTTTTTTGCTTGAATAAATGTAAATATTTCAGCATAGCAGACCCATCACAGCACAGTGGAGAAACAGGCATAATTTCGGCTGCGTTCAAGACGAGTTTTTTTTCAGGTACCAAGAAATATACAGAAGAAGAATTTAATATGAGTTTCCCATATGTAGAATTACAACGTATTAGTACATGGTTGGGAGAATTAAAAGAGGCAGTTAGTGAAGTAGAGAATTTTGTAGAAACGTTGAAGAACAGAACGACTAGACAAGACCCTAATAGATTTAAGCTAGACCACAATAGAGTAGGAAAGAATAACAAGAGACAGCCACTGCTTAATAAAGACAGAAGACAATATGGCTATTATGAAACAAGACCTGATGTATGTGGGGTAAAAGACGGTGAGAACAGACGTAATGGTGAAAGGTCAGACTGGTATAGCTGTAATAGATACAAGATTGGTCCTGAGAGAGAGTTTTCCAAGAAGTTATGGAAATGGCCATCCTATAGCAAGAATGCTAGGAAAAAACGTGACGACTGGTTCGAACAAAGACGGAGACAGTATTTGAGGTCAGGGTCAAAGAATAGAATAGGAAATGTAAGTGAAAATTCAACTATTCCTAAGGTGATTGCCAATGTGACTAGTAGACAAGAAAATAAAACGACGGTGTTAATAAAGAGAATAGACCGAGAGACACAGACGCAGACAAGTAATACGATAAATGATAGTACGCAGACACATAGGGATACTGTAGAGAAGACAATCCAGGTACAGTCAATTAAGAAAATAGAAAAGGGAACGCAAACTATTAAGACGGTGGAAATTGCGGAACCACCTCAGGTGAAATTAGAAAAAGGAGACACAGTTGAAGTTAAGAAAGAGAGACAGACGAGAACCAAAGACGAAAGGAAACCAAAGAGGAAAAGTATTGAAGAAAGAAATAGTAGTATGATAGTTAATAGAGGTACTGCTATGTCAAGTTCCTCAGGTATAGACAGTAATTTAATACCTAAATGGTGTAGGAATATTAAGTGTGAGAATTCCGGTTATGGAGAGAATACTTCAGGTAAAGATATAGGAGTGGTACAGAATCGGAGCATGAGGAATAAAAGTAAGAGGAAAGTCAGACGTTCTAAAGCCGACTATGGGAATAGGATCGACGTGTCTGCAGTAAACTATTATGAATCTGATGAAGGATCTATTATCAGTGTGTCATCTGAAGACGAGATGGGGAAATATAAACGTTACGTAAGGTATACAGGAAACAGTGAGCAGACCGACGTAAATGTAGGAAATAGAAAGAAAGCATTTAAGAAGAAGAATAGTAATAGACAGATAGCGGAAATTTACTCATTGACGACAGAAGATAACATAAGAAAACTCAGAGAATTAAGACCTGAGTACTTTAACAACAGGTTAACAACAGATACTACTAAGAAAGACGTACTAATGTACTGAGAGATAATGAAATATTTAACTTAGATACACTCTATAACTGTTAAAATTCTTAGGGTAACGAAGGACATATGGCATTGTTTTGGCTTATGAAAAGAGTTGCGGTTTGAGCAAATAAATATGGGCTGTCTAAAATAGACGGATGAATTTGTTTGTGTAGCGTCACATGGTACAGGGTAGGCGATGGTGTTGTTGAGTTACGGCAAATGATATTCTACGTGGATACGTAATACACGATATCTTGTGTTTGGTGGTGATGTAGGGAGAGTAAGCAAGGTAGAAATTAAAATAGTCCTTTGTCTAGAATGGATAGATACAGAGAGTTAATCACGTTGAGTGATGTATAACTAGAGCGATTAAAGTAGAGTAGGAAGGTTCGTACTAGAAATGGTTCGACTCAGAGCTATAACGTGATGTCTGAGATAGTTTTGCTTGTTGGTTGGAGAAGAAAGTATAGTATTGTTGACAGGTGAACCGAGAGTGTCTGGTGAGGAGATATAGAGTGAGGAGGAATTGAATATCCTGTGTGTAAAATAGCCAGTTGAACGCGAGAATATTAAGAGTAAAAGACTGTAGAAGTTGATGCTTGAAGAATACGAGTTCTTGGTCAGGGGGATGACGTAATTATATGATGCCTGTGAAGAAAGAAGAGGTGATTAAATCTGAGAAAGTTGTTGTGTGGAGAAGTTTAGAATGATAGTTACGAGATTAGTGACCCGTTGGAGTGAAGTTTGTTTTGAGAGATAGTTGATAGTGTTGTAAAAGAGATATACTTGGCGAGACATAATATATAGATTCTGACCTTTGAAAACGAGTGAATGATAAAAAAAAAGTAGAAATAAGACAAACATATGTACGTCGAGAATGGCTGATGGTAAATGATAAGTACAGCATGCATGTACGAGGTGTTCAGTTCGTACATGAGTATAATTCTAGACAAACAGGTATTCGTCGCGATGAGTGAAGAAGGAGTGAGGGTTGGAGACGTCGACTAAGTGAAGTACATAGATAAAATGTAATAGTTGCGCTGATATATCTTGTGTCAATGTGTGTAGAGGAGGTTGATACGCTTAGATTGTGGTGAGTGATTGTTGGAATGTTGAATTGGCGTCTAAATTTTTTTTTTTTTTTTGAAGTAATAGTATAGACACGTTAGGTTGTCGAGATGCGAGAATAGTCGTGAGATGAGAGCGAGGTTGTGTATCACTGTCCGTGTGAATATGCGAAGTGTGGATGATAAGTGATGTTGATAAAACGTGGAGCATAAATTAACTGAGTATATGAAAATTGAGAGATAGAAAGAACATGATTAGAAAGGTGTGATGTCTTTTGTTGGAATGTGTGATCTTGGACGGAATTTATGAGAGGTTGACGGAAAGAGAGTTAACATTCTGAATGACGTTTCATAAAACATGTTTAGTATTCTTGACAGGGACATGTCGAAGCAGGAATGCCTAATACTGAGAAATGAGAAAAGTGAGGTCTGTTGTCAGTTGTATGTGGTGTGGGTTTGCTGTTTCTGAAAGAATCCCGATAAATAGGAAGAGGAGTGAAAGATAGTGAGGTAAACAAGATTAGTTAAATGAATGTTGGAGAACGTGGTCCGATAAGTGTGACTAGTATCATCGCGGTGCAAGAACGCTGGGAGAGACTTGAAGATAGTTTAGAGTAGTTGTGGTGAGACGTTGAAAGTACTGATGCAGGAGAATGAATTAATTGCGTCGGGTACACGAGAAACTTAGAAGTAGAATTAGTTGTATTGGTGAGAGGTCTATAGTAAATAGACAAGTTCTTTTGCTAGGTGTAGCATGGTGGAGATACTGTAGTTAACAGTAATGATTAAGAAGTTGTAGTGATGTTTGGTACAAATCCAAGGGAAACAATTGGTGTGCCGAGCCACAGGTTAATTAGTAGATAGATGACGGCTGGTACATTGAGATGACATTGGGATAATCGCCACATTAGTAATAGATAAAATGAGTTGACCTGTAGTTACAGTGCTTGCTTAAGATGATATTCCAGACATTGTGATGTGTTAGGAGTTAGGCTGGAAAAAGATAGAAAATTGTGAGGGGAGAGAATCAATGATAGTACGGTCATTGCTGATTAGTGATTTTTTTTTGTGTAGAGAGAACAGATATTGTTCTAAGTTAAGAAGTTGGTCTGTAGTTAACAGATATACATACGTGGCAGTGAAGTGTTTTGTTTTCTCGGTTATAGAAATAGTGCAATAACTTGTATGAATAGATATGTGTTACATTAGTTCGTATAGGAGGCCAATGTTGATGGGCCACTTTACGTAGTTAATTCTAAGTGAATTATGTTTTTTTTTGAAAACCTTCTCTTTAGCGAGAAGACAGTTGTTGAATCTGAGTTTTTAATGCCTCATATATGTAATATGTTTTTTTGCTTGATTAGGTCCTGAAAAATGATTGTTATTTATTTTTAGATTAGGGATTTTAGAATAGGGTTATTGTGTTCTTAGACTTTTACGTACAAACTATTGGTCCGTAAAAGAGACCAGTAGTATTAACTAACAATAGATTAGGATGCATGTTATATTATTTTAAATTGTGTTTTTCTTTGAATGAGTTGACATCTTTAGTTAAAATGAGGGGAAACATAAAATATGTATAAACTATTTGGGGGGTATGATGTACTGTTATGATTTTATTTCGCTTCACTTGTGGTCTAAGTGAATTGTCTTGTATGTACATGTTGGAAATTATTTAAGTTAAGTTTGATTTACATGGTTTTGTCTAGAATAAAGACAGTGCATGGGGCTTTATTTGGGACCCTTCGTTCAGAAAATAGTAATAAACTACTGGGGACTAGAAGAGAGACATATTCTCCTTGTGAATAATAAGTTGATGTATATTCTACTAGCAAGATTGCTGTGATAATCAGCGTTGAGAGGTTAAGTTGTGGAAACATAGGCCATACTTAAGTGACGGGGTTAATACACAAGTAAAATGGTTATGGGGAATTTAAGTGAACATTAATTGGATATATGGATTGAACACCATATTGGGGAAGAAAAGATTAAAGAATATAGCAGTGGGGTAAATAAGGGGAAAGTTTTAAACATAGTTTCCATGGGGTCAGAAGAACCATGGTGCACTTTCATAAGAGACACAAGATTGCTGGCTTATAGAAGAAGAAGTGAATAACGTGCTACGCCTGGCAATTACCAAAACATGAATTGAATCCATGTTTGACTCTGAAGAACGGTTAGAGACTGTGGATAGCAGTACAATAGTAAAGGGTTGTAAGTGTGAAATGAACATTGTGGAGACAAAATGACATGGGGGTTTAGAGGGTCCGTGATATATGGACTGTAATAGAATAACGTAGATTGCAGACATGAGTATAGTGTTGCTGTTGATAACGGCATAAGTAGAGGTTAGAGTAGAGATGCCCATAATAAATGGACATAAAGGGGTTGCTGAAATTTTCGGCGAAATTAAGAGAGAATACTGAGTGATGTATGAGAGAAGATTAGTTATGTGTGAGCTAATGTGTATAAAGTGGGAAGAGGTCTAGAGAGATGATGGACCTTGTTAATTGTGTACTGTCTGTAATATATAGACATTTGGGAGTGAATTTTTGATGGTTGGTACTTGATGCTGTAGATAGCAGCGTAAACTGTTACCATAAGAAGTGGTACTGTAGAAGAGATAATTGTTTTAGACTTTATTACATAAAGTCTCAAATGACATAGGGGGGTAAAGGTGTGTGTAATTTAGCTAAGGGTGGTTTTTTGTTGAGAAAGAGTTCTACTTCTTTCTTCTTTGAATCTCCGGTGCGCACCGATTTCTTGTCTTTCTATCATGTGCGAGTGTTCTCAGGTTGATTGAAAGTAGAGAATTAGTAAGTAGTGTTGGTGATGACAATAGGGAGTTGTTATCAGAAGAGTACAGCGTTTGAAATTTTATGCGGATTATTTATGAAGAGAAGAAGGAGTGTTTATTTCATATGTGTTATGTTGTATTAAGTTGAGGTTTAAATGTTATTGAGAATATGTAATAAATATGTGTTATGTTATGAAGAGCCAAAAATATATAGTGGATTACTATATGGCAGGGGAAAGAGTTAAAGAATAGAATATTTACTTAAATTGGAGTTGGTTTGGGGAAGATTAGAGGAACTGTGGGAGGTAAGGAACGAGAGGGAATAGAGTAAGGGGATTGGGAGTAAAGACTTTTTCCTTTACAGGAAAAATTCTTTAGAATACATAGGGAGGTGTAACAGAAGTTGGGTATTAGTGTTAGGTGGGAAAAGGCTACAGCACGATTGAGCATCGAGATGGAATGGGAGGAGAGATGCTCAAGTCGTGACGTAGTTTGTTGTCAAGTTTTAGTTTACATCTGAACCTAGCCCTAGAAGGCAGGCCGTCAACACGTTTGTATTCTACCATGACATTGTATCGGCTATAACGTTTAATAAAGTTGATTTAGAATTTCTACAAGACTTGTTAAGCCATCGTTTCATCATACACTGTTATAGAAGGTCCACCAGAGAGACGAATGTATCTGCAGCAAAGAACCTCAATGGCTCGGAACGCTGAAGAAGAAGAAGAAGATTATTATGACACACCCGATCTTAACATTTTCTGCAATAAATGTATGTTTGGTCCAAACCTCCTGCTTGTTTGGCAGTGAATCAGTTAACATGTCCAAAATATCCTGTCTGCGTACATCTAACTTATCTAAACAGGTTTCGGTTTCTCTGTCCGACCGCGGTAATCTTTGCATTTCCCCCAGAAACCACATTTACGATGCCATTAGATTTTTCTCACCTTGATCAAACTCCAGCATCCCCAAACAAGTTCTTCTATTTGCTACATTGTCTTAAGTTGTTCACAGATAGTCTTGAAAGTATCTGCCTTGTCCACCATTATTTATTATTTTTTTTTTTTTCATATCCTGTTTAGGACACTGAAGTTAACACCCGCATTTCTGCCGTTGTGATCTCTTGGCAATTTACGTTCAATAGTTTGCCATTGCTTTCTGAACGACCGGCACCGATATCAAAGCAAAACCAACGCAAAACCATGGCAAAACCAAAGCAACGTGGTCTGCTGCCAAATCGCACACAGCTGTGTTTCGAACACTGACATACGGGATTACGAATCGTGCCCGTAAGCCCTTCGACACGGAGAACGGCTGTCCATCATTAGTATTCTAAATACTTTTGCTCGTGACGCCATCACATCCGATCGTTCGTTGCATCACACTCCTGCATTATTCAGACAGCATATTTATGTACGGCATTATCATAGATTAACACAACCATGTTTACTACCCATTCATGCCACATTTGTCCATTCTTCACGTGGAAACCACACTGAACCAGACGCTACGATTGTCAGTGATCATGTTTTCGAATTCATATTGACAAGGATTTTTTTTTTACAATTCACCTGTTTGTCCGAGGTTGACACGCCCTTAACTGGTACCAGGACCTGTCCATGAAAGTAAAGGCGGCCAGGTAGATACTGGCCACGCGAATCACCAAGAATCGATTGGCCTATAAAACAAGATGCTGGTAGCACTGTATACACAAAGGTTTCAAGGAATATAAAACGGTCCTTACTGACATTTTCTGGGCATACGACACCCATCAGTCTGCTCTCCAAGCTAATCATAATGCTGGATAATGCTGCCACTGGATGACACCTGTGGAAATTACAATTTCAGATTCACTATATGATTTGCTTACTGACTTTTTCTCGTGTATATATTCATTGTATATTCTTTGAGTACATATGTAAGTCCGCTCCGTGTTAAAGGGGTTACGGGTACAGTTCGTAATCCCACATACCGCGTACGAAACACAGCTGCGATGGCTTTTTATGAAATGGTATGTGTCTCGACGTAACTTCAGCAATATTGAACATGAAATTATCGTCAACGTTTTCTAACTCGTAAAGTGAAAAACATTACCTGAACTTCTGGAAAACAATGCGCAAACACACTGACGCAATCCAGACGAATAATATCACACGTTTAATAGTGTGCTGGATACAATAATAGGCCTGATCTCCCAAGACTATAAACTGCCCTTTTTACAGGGTCGGCGTTTAATTATCTGTCAATGGATAATCCTCCTAATACATCCAATTCACCTTGAGCGCAGTTTCCTATTTCTTTTTTTCGAATTCAGGATTGGTCTAGATTTTGTGCTTTCGGTCCTTCCATTGATCGATTCCTTGTCAACAAGTTCTTCTCCCGTTATTTACCTGCCGGACCTCGCTGATCGTTCCGTTTGGTGTGTCCATCTGGGAAAATCCCCTTTCTCTCTTTATGTATCTTCTTCTGGTGTGTACCCGTCATGGCAGTATGTGTGCCGGTCGTTCAGAAAGCATGGACAACTGCTGAACGTAAACTTGTCCAGGAATCACTAACAGCCGAAAAATGCTGAGCTTGACTGCCACGTCCGCAAAGGATATGCGAATTAACATATATAGGAACAGTACAAATTAAATAAATAACACCGTTGTTTTACCAGCCACAAAACTGACGCCACGTCACCCGAAATGGATCGGAGCCTGGTGGCTGGGGTTTGTTGTGTTCGGTGTTCTTTCTCTGATCGCCTGCATACCTCTATTCTGTTTCCCGCGGAAACTGCCAAGAAACAAGGCCAGGGACATTCACTTGGACGATGAAAAGATGACAGGACAGCCAGAGAAGTTCGTTGTTGTTGTTGTCGTTGTCGTTGTTGTTGTTGTTGTTGTTGTTGTTGTTGTTGTTGTTGTTGTTGTTGTTGTTGTTGTTGTTGTTGTTACTGTTGTTGTGGTTGTTTGTTTTGGGGGAGTTAATTGTAAGAATTCGGTTGTACTTGTGAGATATGATACCGGTTTGTCCAGTGTGGCTATAGTATTGTTTTATAGACCTAGTCGTGGAATTATTTCACAGTTGTGTCATAAAAACAGTAACTGAATTAGCACTGACCACACGCATATCTAGTATATGTGACCCTCTACTATGAAACATCGCGTTAACCATTATATATCTAATAAGCAAGGAAACGCTTTAAAGACATTCTGAAGATCTCACTACAAGCTTTTGGATTTCATCACGAGACTTGGAAGGCTGCTACCAAATACCGAAATTCGTGGCGTACATCATTACGCAAGGATGTAGTCATTTGTAAAATTTGTGAAGCAAACAGTACTGCAAGAGCTGAGGAAAACAAAAGGTTGCCCCCCCCCCCCCCCCACAAAACAAAAACACTACAGGAAATCGTCTTCCAGGAATGTTAAGCATTCTTTTCCTCCATTGTTAAAGAACATTTCCAGCCAAAATAGACTTTACCAGCCATCTTAGAAGAACTCACGGTTCCAAACTTTCAACCCACTGGATGCTTGCTTGCTTGCTTGTGTTCGTTGGC